>PVKC010028143.1:0-15535 GCA_004027635.1 Crocidura indochinensis
TAGCGCAGGCAAGGCAGTCACCTTACCTCCAGCGCCACCACCCAGCCCCCAGAATAGACATTTTTTAAGACTTTTTTGTTTTATTTATTTATTTATTTATTTTTGGGCCATGCCTGGTAATGCTTAGAGGTTATTCTTTGCTATGCACTCAGAAATCACTCCTAGTTTGGGGGACCATATGGGATGCCAGGGGATCAAACCATGGTTGGTCTGACCTAGGTCAGTCGTGTGCAAAGCAAACGCCCTACTGCTGTGCCACCATTCTGGCCCCTGTAGTATAGACATTTTGAAGCTATAAACCTGCCTCCTTCACAATTCCATGTTTAAATTTGCTTTTCTACGTGTTGACATGATATTTAATGAACATGACAGAAAACAGCCAATGGAAAACCAAAATATTCATGTGGAATCTACATTCAAAACACTAAAAACCATGCATAGAATACATAAAACACTGAGTTTAGATTAGACTTTGGCAACGTTGGGTCTTATTTCTCCTTCCTGCGGTCATTGTCTTTATTTTTATACAGCTAGCTAGAGCATGTAAGAATGAAAACATATCTAATAGAAACGGTCATTTTTTGTTGAGTTTTTTGTTTCCTCTAGGTGCTATATCAGATTGAAACAATATTTAACTTACCACAGTGCATCTGACTCTTAGCAAGGCATTGTCACACTTTTCAGCCATCAATTCTGCATTACTGAAGCCAAATTAATTTAAATTCCCTTGAAACTTATCTTTTGGTTTGATTTTCTAAATTGAAACTGTCAAGAGATCAAGCAATAGTGTCATTATATAAAAAAATAGGGATCTATGCTTTTAAAGGCTGTCGACTCATTTGATAGAGCATTAAAAACTAGATTGGCAATTAACCTAAAAGTGGCAACTTGGCATATCAAAACAATAAGCCAAAGGAATCTATCGATTTAGTCATTGATGCATGTACATCTTTTCTGTAATTTTATGTAGTTAATATTTATACATATCACATATCTGTATGGGAATATTTCTTTTGCCTTTCTAGACAAACATTTTCTTTTAAATAACCAGAGGCAGCATATTTTCATACAAGCTTTTGCTTCCTTCTGAAATAGGCTTAGCGCCTATATTTTTATATTAACCGAGGTTTACTATTTCTGTTATCAGCATGAACATTGAATAATGAATTGATCTTAATTAACTGTCTTGCTTTATATCATCTACCAGAGTTACTATTTTTATGGACTAGACCCATAATTGCTTAGTCTTTACTTCTAGGTCTGTGTTCAGAGATCTCATTTCTATTTGACTTCTGGAGACCAAATGGGATGACTAGGATTGAATCTGCTACATGTACATGCAAGGGAAGCACTTTACCCACTATTTCATTTCTCCAGCTTTAGTGCTCTCTTTGACAGTTTTTAAACATTTGATTGAGATTTTGTGATGTAAAGTTATTGTTAATGATGGTTTCCTATTCACTTAATTCTAGCTTCACATCCCAAATCAGTATAACCAGCTCCTCCACTAAAGACCCCCAAGATTATTTATAACCTCAAAAGTTTTTTAAGCTTATTTTTGTGTTGATACTGTCAAATTCAAAAATAGGATGTCAAACACTAAAATAAATTTACCTTTTAGGACATGGTAATTTCTTCTGTTCTTCAAGGTTCCATTGTATGTGCTGATTTTACATTTGATATGGAATATGACAGGAAGTGCTGTGATGAACGTGATCATAAAGGGTTGGGGAGAAATCTCTTTTTGTTTTGTTTTGGTTTGTTTCTGGGCCACACCCAGTGATGTTCAGGGCTTACTCCTGGCTTTGTGCTCAGAGATCGCTCCTGGCAGACTCAGAGGACCATATGGGATGCTGAAATTAGAACCACTTTCTGTCCTTTCTGCTGTGTGCAAGGTCAATGTCCTACCACTGTACTACCTCTCCAGTCCCAAGAGAATAATTTTTATGTTTGCATGTTTGTTTAGGCACCATACCTGGTAGTACACAGGGCTTACTCCTGGCTCTGTGCTCAGGAATCTATCACTCCTGTTAATTAATCACTAATTAACCTTGTCATGGTAAGCCCAGGCCCAGATGGATTCACTAACAAATTATTTCAAACCTTTCTAGAGGAACTACTACCACGCCTTTTCAGGCCCTTTTGTGAAACTGAAAAATCAGGAACACTCCCAAATAGTTTTAATGAAGTTAACATCACCCTGTTCCCATAACCAAACAGAGATGTTGCAAGAAAAGAAAACTACAGACCAATATCCTTGATGAACACAAATGCAAAGATCCTCAACAAAATTCTGGCAAATAGGATCCAATGCTTCATCAAGAAGATCATACACCACGGCCAAGTAAGATTTATTCCAGGAATGAAAGGATGGCTTAACATGCGTAAATCAATCAACATAATACACTATATCAACAAAAAAGAAAGAAAAAACCATATGGTCATATTAATAGATGCAGAGAAAGCATTTGATATGGTCCAACACCCATTCTTGATAAAAACTCTCATCAAATACATGCTCGACACCTCCACTCTCACTTGGTCAAAATTTTGGGTTTCACTGGTAAAGGGGTCTTCTTTTTGTGACTGAAACCCAACTACGGTCATGTTTGTAGTCATGGTATTTAAATAAAGATATAAAAGATAAAAGGAAGTGTATGATTCCTTAAGAAACAAGCAAAATTTTGGATTTCGTTAGGATTTTAGTTTTTCTGTGACTGAGTTAAAAAATCTTCTTAGTCCTCCCATTATGGACAAAGCTGTATTTTACAAAGGCAGTTAGTATCTTTTTTGAAGACAGGCAGGTAGTTTAGGCAAACACTTTAGCAAAAACAAAGATGTCTTTGTGTGTTTCAGGAATGGCATGGATAAAAGCATCCTGTGGAACTAAAACTGACTTCGTATTGTTTTCTTCACTGTTATTTCTCAGCACTGTTTTCCCTCTTATCTTCATTTATATCCTCAGGATTTGTGGTATCATGTGCATATACTGTCGTTCTGATTTTAAATTTACATTTGTTGCCATTCTTCTCTTACAGAGAGGAAGTATTCTGTTTAGGCTAAGCGTTTAAGGGTGAAAAGTGTTTACAAAATCTTCATCTGTTTCCCCCCTGTGTGTGATCTATTTGATGACATCACTGTGTAATTTTACATGTCTTGGATAATGCAAAGTACACAGGCTCAGAAAGTTTTAAGTTGGCAAAGCAGAACTTTTATTTTTGATAATTAGCCAGAGAACCTTGTACATAACCTGTGATTTTTAAAAAATGCATTTACAAATCCAATAAAGACTAACATTGAGGGATATGTTCCTGCTTGAATTGTTGTGTCAGTTAAAATATGAGTCTGCGGGGCCCGGGAGATAGCATGGAGGTAAGGCGTTTACCTTTCATGCAAAAGGTCATCGGTTCGAATCCCGGTGCCCCATATGGTCCCCCGTGCCTGCCAGGAGCAATTTCTGAGTATGGAGCCAGGAGTAACCCCTGAGCACTGCCGGGTGTGACCCAAAAACCAAAAAAAAAATATGAGTCTGCAATTTTGTTTAGACTTTGAACTCTTGGCTAAAAGATTTTTGTGCAGGACCAGAGGGATAGTACAGAGGGTGAGGCACAGGGTCCATTGAGCAACACCAGGAATGATCCCTGAGGATAGAATAAGTCTTAAGCACCACTGGATGTGGTCCCAAAATAACAACAACAAAGATAAGGATACGATCATTGATAATGTCAATGAGTAGTATATAGAGGCATAGAAATAAAATCTATAAATACCTAGTACCTTTATAATAATAAGAATTGAATAAATAAATATTTAATTGGTCTTTGTCTTCCCATGAGTTATTCCATGTTTTACTATTCTCCTGTGCTATCTCAATTTCCCTATCTGAATTAATTATTTATAACCCTCATTAGAGGTCTTAACAAATAACTGAACCCTTCTATATGATCTGTTTATTATCCTGTGCACTTGGGCACATCCTTTTCTAGTCTTCCATATCTTGGTCATTTGAATTTTGTTTGGACCCTTTAAACAATCAGTCAGAGCCCAGAAGAGAAAGAATATGTAATTATGCTGAAGACTTGTGAAATGTCAAAATGTAATAAATCTCAGATTCAAACTTAATTAGAAAGAAAGCATTGGTGGCTTATATGAGATATCGGTGTGAGTACAGTCCATTAATATTTTCAAAAGATAGGAGATTGTTGAGGTCATTCATAATGACTTGCATCTCCTAAGGTGTAGATAGGCTTCTATTCTGGGTCAGGAATAAGGAGCATTTGTTTATTTGGTAAAAGTTTTGTGTTTTTGCTTCATTGATGTAGAAAACTTGGGACTTGAGAGGGCTTTGAATTAACAAAAAGGTTAACCCAAGTGTTGAACACTGTTGAGCTGTCTTGGAACATTTGTTCTATGTTCATGGACTTAGTAATTTTAATGTACATGGGCACCCCGGCAGCTGTGTCTCCTTAAGCATGTTTTATTTAGCAGCTGAGTTATCCACGTCACTTGGCAACCATAGATTTTTCATTTTTTCCTTGTGCCAAGAGGGCAGCTGGAATAATTTGAGAACTCATTAATTTGGGAGAAATATGAGCTGGATAAGGTAGACAGCATAAGTCTTCTGTATGGTGTTGTACCAGGATAAGCAGATCAGAGGAGAAGCAATTTGCCCTATCCCAGAGGAACCCTAGGATTTTAATAAGCTGGTTATGAAAATTCTATTTCTTTGCAATTTGAAGCATCTAATTAGAGCCTGTAATTTCTCTTCTATAACGAGAGTGGATGAAGGTTAACATTAGGCCTCCCGGGCCCTTTCACATTCATTTACAGAGAGAAATCAGGTAACAGTTGTAGCTAATTAGGACTGGGTATTAAATATTTAGTCCATTTTGATTTCACATGGAGAACACATCCATATTGGTGGGGTATGGAAAATGATAAAAAAGAAGTTAAATTTAATTTTTAATCAAAGATAAACTTAAAGGCAGGATAATAATTTTAACGTCGACTCTCCTAACCTGACAGCCAGAGCAGGAATTGCTTCTAGTGTCTGAACTGTCAAGATAAAGGGAAATGATGTCGATTGAATTCCATCAGTGAACATGTTTCCCCAGTTCAAATAGCTGGGTTTTAATGCAGTCCGTGTCTAGAACAAAGAACATGATTCTTATCATAACCATGATATTAAAAACAAAGTCTTCTGGAAGTTTCAGAATTTGGATTTTGACTTGAGATTGGAGGAGGAATTTGGGGAGGTAGTCTATGGAGATACATAATTTATTGGTCTTTGCTTTAAATAGATGACTAGAGTTTAACAGTGCTACTCCTGGAAAAGCTTTCTTGTTCCAAGAGAAAAGACAGAACCTGGTAGTAGAACCAGCAAGGGATAAGACCTAAGGTTCTATGTGTTGAAGAAACAAAGTCATTCTTCTTTTGTTTTTAGTCAACTCAAATTATCTTTCTCAAGCTACATTCAGTGCGGTCTGGCTGCACATATCAGAAATAAATTCCCCAGGAATCAACACCATGACTGAATTTTCCTCAGAGGCCTGACACAAAGGCAAAAATATTCTAAGGGACAGAGCACCATGAGAGCTCCAGGACTTGCCAGAAGCAGTCTTTTAGTATGCCAAAATATTTTAAAAAAGGGCAAAGATCAAAGGGGATGCAGAAGAGATGAAAAATCATATATAAATAGAATTATTTTCAAATGGGATTTTAAGGCATGCATACCTCTAACTTTTCCAGAGAAGTGATTTGTCTTGGCCCATGAAACTCCATCATGACTCCCTGGTTTCATAGGGGAAATGCTGGAAGCATCTTTACATTTCCTCAAAAAATAAATAGCAAATCCCAAAGACCAACTGACTTTGCTACATTGGCTTCCAGTTGCCAGTTATTACAAAATGGTTTGTGACGGCAATAATCCTTTGAAAATCTCTTGTTATCAGGGATAATAGCTGGTTGTCAAAGCATTAACCACCCTTGACTTCACTTTGGGCTATTACCTAACAAAAGAATGAACTGCTGGTGAGTCTGCCAGGTGTATTAAATTATATCAGGCATTATAGAAGTTTGGGGATAGGGATTAGCATCCAGAAAAGACTATCAGTGATTGCCAAATTCATTACCTACTGAGCAAAGAGGCTGGCCTTGGGCCTAAGGATGTAAGCTAAAGTTATAACTATGAAGTCACTACCTTCTTTTGACCACTCTCTTTCTCTGACTTAACAAGGGACTAATAGGTACCACATTAACATTTCTTCTATGCTCTTTCAGCTCCAGGGAAATTCAGCATTAATTATTGTCTGCAGAAAAGCTTAATTAACAATGGCTTCTTCATTTCCGATTTCTTAATGGCCTATCTACTTTTTGGACTGTCTTCTATAATCATATGATTTGGTGCCTCTGACCTAGTGGCATAGTTCAGTGGCTTAAAAAACATACCTGACCATGAGTTAAATCTCTAGTACCACCACAGGTACCAAGGGTAATTCTGGAAGAAGAGCTACTTGAGCTTGATAGCTTTACTGTCTGCTTTCCTTGGCACTACAAGAGGTCTGACTGCACTATAGTCAGATGTGTGTGAGTAGCACAAAGAGGTATAAACAAACTCTGAGAGAGCAAAGACAGGAAGGGAAGCTCCTGGAAAGCATGCGTATGATTACTACAGCAATCTATGGTAGACTTTACAACCTTTGTGCCTCTGTTAGAGTGTAACCCCAAGCAAGCATATATGCAAATAATACAACTAAAGGAGCGAATCTCACAGTGAGCAATTTTTCTAGTATCTAAGCACTGGGAATTAATGTATGACACATGATAAGCCCCACAACTTAAAAATATATGAACACTACAACCTGGGATCTCTGTGACTCCTGCTTCTCACAACATCCACATCAACTACAAAGACATGGGGCAGAAGGGAGATTCTAAAAATTGGGGGTGAGATATGATATTCTCCCTCAACACTTTGGAGGATTACATTATATTCCTTGATTTCTTTAATAAAGATTCTCAAACTTAACATCTACTCCCTTTCAGAAAAAAGAAATTAATCACTCAGTGTCCTCTTGATGTGGTCAATATTGTTCTACTGACTTACACAGAGCCTGACTAAAAGCATATTCTCTCTAAATAATTATCAAATAGGATTCATTGGAGAAATCTTAATGTCTTTTTTTAAAAGACATTTTATAAGAAAGTATTACATGTTTATTATAGAAAATAACAGCCAGTCAGAAATAATTATCACCTATTATCCAGCCACCAGAGATATGCCATCTGTGAATTAGATACTTTATGCATACACCTTTTCATAAATGTATAACTTTTTAATTGCTGAATTTTCAAAATACCAACATTCTCAGTAATTCTGGGTGAGGGCAGGCAACACTTATCAGAAGGTACAGACTTGACAATTCAACGCTTCTTGGGTCTATTGTTGGAGATCAATTGAGTAATACTTAGCAATGATTGGGGAATTGAACTCGTCTTTGCGCATGCAAAGATGTGCATGCTTGCCTTGAGTTATCTTTCTTGTTCTATTTTATTTTCTATAGACTGATTTGATCTATACATGGGCATCTTAGAATCAACTTTGTTTAGTGATCTTTCTTTCCTACTTATTAAGCAATGAAACTCACCATATTTTATAATACTTTCATAAAGTATTTGAAATGAATATACTAGCTAGAATCATCTTTGCACATGCAATTAGTTTAGATTGTTGCAATTTTTCTTTAATACAAATAGCGCTGCAACATACAATCTTTATATTAATTTCTACTAGATTTTTCAATAGTTTCTTAGGTTAATTTACTGTATTTAAAATTTCTGTTTTACATGCATTTTGAATACTTGACTGGTATGGCCAAGTTAACTCAGAAAATTTTTACTACTTTCTATTAAATCCCATGTGGGTTATTTCCTAGCATTCTTTTCATCATTGGCAAGGCATTTTCAATGTTATAACAAAAATACCCCAAGATGTATTGATTTTACTTGTATGTGTATATATGCTTAAAATGATACTGAACATTTATTTTGGTGTTACGATATATTTTTTTTTGAAATCTGGAAGTTCAAGTCTTTTGCCCTTTTCCTAAGTTTTTGTGCCAGTGTTGCAAATAAAATAAACCTTAAAGAACTACAAGCTTTGAAATAGCCAAATAGCTGTCAATTGTCATGTGATCTAGAACAGCTTGTACCTTTTCTCGGCCTCAATGTGCACATATATACAATGAGAATGATATTAGTTCCCAACTCATTGCAATTCTACCATAGCCAACACTTTGCCTTCTTTATTTTTAGCTATAATGATTTATTTACTTTAAACTTCAATAACGGTGTCTCAAAAAGTTGTGTATAATACAGTTGTTTCAGGCATTTAATATTTTAACACCAGTACTACCACCTGTGTGACATTCCCTCCACCATTTCTTTGTTTCCCAACAAATCTGCCCCCTAGGGCTAATACTGGACAGTAAATCATTTATTTGAACAAGAACAATCAGTGCTGGCATGGATGCGGGCAGAAAGGAACTCTCATTTGTTTCTGATGAGAACACTGTCTAGTGCAACATTTTTGGAAGACAATATGAAAATTTCTCAAAAAGCTAGAAATTGTGCTCCCATATGATCCAGAAATATCACTTTGAGGGATATGTCCCAGGAACACAGAAACAAATACAAAAATGCCCTCAGCACCCCTATGTTTATTGCAGCACTATTTACAATAGGCAGCATCTGGAAACAGCCCAGATGCTCAACAACAGATGAGTGGCTAAGGAAACTGTGCTACATAATGGAATACTATGCAGCTATCAGGAAAAATGAAGTCATGAAATTTGCCCATACATGGATAGACATGGATATTATTACACTGATTGAAAGATCCAGGAGAGGGATAAACAAAGAATAATCTCACTGATCTGCAGGATATAAGAACAATAAAAGACAGTATGGCGATAATATCTAGAGACAACAAAACTGACTATCAGAAGGACCAGTTCATGACTTGAAGAGCTGTGAATGTCGTTAGAGCACAAACCACAATGACAACTACCATGACCATGAAAGTGATGGAGAGAGGCAGAATGCCTGTCTGAGAGACAAGCAGGGGGTTGGGGGTAAGGAAAATGGGGGGGACATAACTGGTGGGAAGATCACACTGACGAATGGTGGTGTGCATTTTATGACTGAAACCCCAGTATAAAAATTTTTGTAAACAGGGTTATTAAATAAATAGCAACAGCAACAATGAAAAACCATCAACCTTAAATCTAATTTCTAAAATTTTCACAACAAACCTATCTATAACCCTAACAATAACCCTAAATCCTAAACCTGCCTATAAATCTAAAGCTAAATAAAAAAGTCAACTAAAGGAAATATTTTGAAAAAAATCATTTTAATTCTGTCGCAGAATTTATGTTCCTTCATCTGCATAGAAAATCCTAGACTCAGCATAAAATCAACAACAACAACAACAACAGCAACAACAACAAAATAATGAGTATGAACAAAAAAAGGAAGGTAAAGGCTGTAGGAAAGAATGTATTTCTTATTATATGTAAGAGAGGAAAAGACAATAAAATTAGAAAGTACAATATTAAAGGTAAGGAAAGAAAATAGATTTTAACTCCCAGACTGCCCATGTAATTTCAGGTTGTGTTTGTTTTTGTTAAAATGCATTGCTCTTATTGGCTTACATTTCCTAGTTTGTTTCCATTGTCCCAAATACTACTTTTTAACTTCCCCTGTGCATATCATATTGTGCTTCTTTTAGGTTTTTAAATCTTTTTATTTTTCCTAGTGGATGAACAGTTTTTTCAGAATAGGGGCAATTTCTTTTTACATAATCTCACTTTCCTTAGACTTTGTCTAACACAGTGCCTTTCTCACCAACTTACATGTATTACCCTATTTAACTTCAGTTGTCTTCTCTTACACTGGAGTATTGGTAGGAAGAAACAAAATAGAGTAGAGAGCATTTAAATGAGAGAAAAAAATGTTGAGTGACACCCAGCAGTGCTCAGAGGTTACTCCTGACTCTGCACTCAGAAATGGCCCCTGCCAGGCTCAGGACTTTACGGGATGCCGGGAATCAAACCTAGGTCTGTCCTGGGTCAGCCATGTGCAAGGCAAATGCCCTACTGCTGAGCTATTGGTCTGGCCTCCAAGAAAATAATTTTTAGAGGAATCAAAAGGGAATGTTATAGCCTATAGTGTCCCCGTAGCAGTGTACAAGACAAAGTAATAGACAACTTTACATTGAATAAAATTTAATTGTTTTTTCATGATAAAAGCTACGAACAAGTTAGATACAGAGTGCATATAGCTTATAGCTCATAAAGGGACATGATATCAAGACCATTTATGATAAATAAATAACTTGTGTCCTATTCAATAATGAAACACTGGAAGTGTTTCCTTGAATATCAAAAAATTGGTAAGGTTACTCAAGCAAAACAAATACTTTCTAAATTCAAGCTACACTGAAAAGTTAGGATAATTATACAGTGTGTTATAGGCATAAAACAGACATATAGAATAATGAAACATAAATGAGTGACTAAAGTTAAAACGTGTCAGTATATAATTAAATAATAATTGACAGGGAACCAAAAGGGAAAGTTTTTTTTCAATAAATGGCACTGGGAAGGCTGGACATTCTCACTCAGGGGTCGGGTGATAGCAAAGCAGGTAGGACATTTGCTGTGCACATGGCCAACCTGGGTTCAATCCATGACATTCCGTATCATTCCCCAATAACTGCCAAAAGTAATTTCTGAGCTGAGAACCAGGAGTAACTCCTGAGCACTGACAGGTATGGTCCCCAAGCAAATGAAAAAAAAATCATTCAAAAGAATGAAATTGGATCTCTATTTTATTATCACTCACAAAAAGCCAAAATTAATCTAACATATACATTTTTAAGATTTGGGCACAAGTGTTAGCTTTCTGCAAGGAGATTACATTCTTTAGGACTCTACACAGGTCATATAAGTACAAAGAGAATCTAGTCTATGGCCCATGTATATTGTAGGTCACAAACTCTATCAGGACGTCGTATAAATAAGGATAAAATTAAGAAGAATCTTCAACTACACTTGCTCTTTATAGGGTCCTCCTTAGTGATATTTGGGGAGTCTGGTATCACTCCTGAAAGTTTAGACATAGGCAGAGCATTCACCATTTAAGCTGGCACTGCAATATTTTGGGCACCAGGGCCACTTTGTTGGGGTTACAGAATCATTTGGGTTATAGAACCATTCTTGTAGTACTTGGAAGCACAGGTAGTCTGGGGACACCATGTAAAACAGGGATTTATCAAACTTTGGGCAATTTCTCATGCTAAGCCTTCACATCTTTTAACTATTTCCTGGCACTGCATCAGCAACTTTTAAAATGTCAGGAGTAATAAATAGCAGAGCAATAGACCCTTCTCCTTTCAAGTTCTTAATATTTCTTCCTTTTTATGCCTTTATACATCTTTATTGTCTTGATTCTATAAACCCTCTATTATTTATTTATTTATTTATTTATTTATTTATTTATTTATTTATGGTTTGGGGACCACACTAGTGTAACTCAGAAGTCATTCCAGCTCTGTGCTCAGAAATCTCTCCTGGCAGGCTCAGGGGACCATATGGGATGCCAGCGATAGAGCCCTTGTTGGTTGCATGCCAAGCAAATGCCCTACCCTCTGTGCTATCGCTCTGTTTCCAAACCCTATATTTTTTTTGGTTTTTGGGTCACACCCGGCAGTGCTCAGGGGTTACTCCTGGCTCCATGCTCAGAAATTGCTCCTGGCAGGCACGGGGGACCATATGGGGCACCGGGATTCGAACCGATGACCTTTTGCATGAAAGGCAAACGCCTTACCTCCATGCTATCTCCCGGGTCCCACCAAACCCTATTTTTAAAATGTATGCATTACCTAATGGCAGAGGCCACGTGTATTGTTGCCCCCCCCCCATTGTGTCTACAACTCTAAGAAAGGCACTTAAGATCTATCTTCCCAGTAAATAGAAATGTAGTTAGAGTGTGGAAATATGGGAAACAGAATATGGGAAAAATCTCTCAAAATATAAATCTGGGGACCAGAATAGTGGCTCAAGTGGTAGAGAATTTGTCTTGCATGTGACTAACCTAGAATGGACCTTGGTTCGATTCCCCAGCATTCCATATGGTCGCCGAAGCCAGGAGCTATTTCTGAGCGCATAGCCAGGAGTAACCCCTGAGCATTACCAAATATATATTCTTTCTTCAGATTTATATATGTGTTATATATGTGTGTTATATATATTATATATTTATATTTATATATAAATCTGCAGAAAGAAACAAAGGACACCCAAAGCAGGACTATAGCCACAGAAACCAAACCTAACTTAATTCCTCATCTCTGTTGTATGTGTAGGTGCTCTCTGCTGGAGGTAGTCCATGCACATGAGATCAGAGTTACTCTGTATAATTAAAAACAAATCATTGCCGAATCTGTAAAAAAAAAAAAACAACAAACTTCCTGATTAAAGATAAGTGAAATTTTCTCTGTGCTTCCTCAAAAAAAGAAAAAAAATAACTTCTAATTCCTCCTTTTAATGGCGCCAAAATAGTGGTTTCCCTAAGCGAGGGAGTTGGTTCCAGCTTGCTCCTACCGTTGAAGTTCCAAGCCTAGGAGTATGGGAACCCTTGAATAGGACATTGGTTAATGTGCATGTAATGACAATGGGTCTGTTGCAAACCTCACAGGCAATTCAGATGCACAAAGCACACCAACCCTCTCACCCACTCAGGCCCAGGAGCCTTCCTATAAGCCTCTTGGAGAGTCACTGGCGAGATGGAATAAACACTGTTCTCAGCAATAGCTTTGTTCCTCTCTGATGAGTCCTTTATTTTCTTGCTGGCATGAAGGCAAGAAGGTAGGTGAGGTGACCACGAAAATGGCTATTTTGGAATAATTCTTAGTGACATGGAAGGTTGGTTAGAAAAATAAAAGTGACAAGAGTCTTGGGAGAAGGCCTCAGTGCTATCTTAGAATTCACAATAGCTGTTGGCCTCAATGAGTTTTAGACATGTGGGGCAGAATTCCAGACTGGACTCCTAAATCCTGAGCTGTGACCTGCTGCTATGCTGATAGCCCTGCAGAGTGGAGAGGTATGCTTGATTCGAACTGTCTACTGAGTCTCTCTGTAGGGCTTGGGCCCAAATCCCACCAAAAGCATCATGAGGGACTTGTTTGTACCCTCATGGTCGCCAAAGTCAAGGGTGAAGTGGTCTGTATCTTAATGTGTGTGTTCCATGTTCACCAAATCTGAGGAAGCAGAGAGATAAAGTAGGGGATGGGAGGAATGGGAAGAAAAAGTGGGAAGTAAAATATCAACTGGTTGATGGAAAAAAAAGTCTGGAAAAATGAAAAATAAATGAACATGGGGTTAATGATGAAGGTTGTGTTTGAACTGTTACTCAATTTGAGTATACCCCATGCTAACTTTCAAAATGGTGAAAGGAAAGGAGAGAAGCATCCTTGTTTTATCCTACACTCACAGTTTTTGTTTTGTTTTGTTTTGTTTTGTTTTTGGGGGGGTCACTCCCGGCAGTGCTCAGGGGTTACTCCTGGCTCCATGCTCAGAAATTGCTCCTGGCAGGCACGGGAGACCATATGGGGCACCGGGATTCAAACCGATGACCTTTTGCATGAAAGGCAAACGCCTTACCTCCATGCTATCTCCCGGGCCCCACACAGTTTTGATATTACTTTAAAAGCCTAGAAAACTTCAAAATGCACTGAGCACCATAAATGAGAAGTAAGGACATTCCAGTAAGTAGGAAAGGTGGACACAGAATACTACAACCATAACTGTGTTCTTATATCTTCCAGAGCATCTTAGCTGCGATTTTAAGTTTGAAACATATTCCAAGTATAATAGAAAGACACTGGAGGGTTATAGGATATGCCACATGTTCTGTAATCTTTTCCCACAATTAAGTAAATATTTGATATGCTTACTTTTTCCCCCTCACCCCTGATATGTTTTCTTTTTTATTCTCTCTCTCTCTCTCTCTCTCTCTTTTGGTATTTGGGCCACATTTGTTGACCCTAGTGATTACTCCTGGCTATGCACTCAGAAATCGCTCCTGGCTTGGAGGGGGTACCATATGAGATACCGGGGAATTGAACCATGGTCTATCATAGTCTAGAGTCTAGTGCCACTGTTCCACCCCCTGATATGTTTTCTTAATCTAATGGCTTTACATGCCCAAGTTTGCTTTTTTATGGTATTGAATCTAAGCTATTTTGGAAGATGAGGTTTATTGTGAACAGATACTAGGTATCACTTGATCTTTCCAGGTATGAGATGGCAAAGTTAGAAGGAGTCTCCTCAGGAAAATCTCTCTATGGTCACACAGTGACCATCAACCTGACATTTGGAGATGAGTTTGTTTGGAGAGCCATAGTTTCAGCAGCAGGAGATATTTTTGTTTGTTTGTTTGTTTGTTTTTTGCGCCACACCCATTTGATGCTCAGCGGTTACTTCTAGCTAAGGGCTCAGAAATTGCCCCTGTCTTGGGGATGCCGAGGGATTGAACTGCAGTCCTTCCTTGGCTAACGCTTGCAAGGCAGGTACTTTACCTCTAGCGCCACCTCGCTGGCCCCAGGAGATATTTTTGTTTTTTTATGGTAGTCAACAAGTGTTTAAGCACTGGTTCTGTGCCAGCATTGAGCAGAATTAATAATGAGGTAAGGGTCCTCCCTGTTCATTTCATCATTCTCCTTTAAAATTAGGCATTCAAAGATTTAACACATAATTAGGATTAAATTATAGAGCATTTTTTCAGAACTCTTCTTTCCTTACCTTGCTGTGCTGAAGAAGACTACAATAGATCTGATGAGAGAGAGAAAATATTTGAGATATTTGAAAATATTTCACTAAGTCATATCAGTAAATGAAACTACAGCTAAAATGGTTTAACTCATTTTCTCACAATCATCAAGTATTAAACTAGAATCCAAATTTGAATCCAGATCTTCTGGTTCTGCATTGCTTTAAGAGTACTTGGAATTTGCATTTATGTAAATTTTCTTGCAGCAAATAATATTAAATAAAGTTATATGGTTATCGAGGGAAGGCTGGATTGGGAGGGAAACTGAGGACATTGGGGGAAGGAAAAGTACACTGGTGTTTAATCAGCGTTGGAATATTGTATCGAAATCAACTCTATTGTGAACAACATTTAAATCGTGGTGTCTTAAAAATTAATTAAAAAATTTATTTCCTGAAAAAAGTAGACAAAACACCTTAAAGAATTAAAATAAATAAAACCCCCAAATAAAAAATGCAGGTAAGGCATACAAATATGGAAATAACTATTAAGAAAGCAGAAATCTATCTTGCTCCAATCTCTTGGAAGCAAGATGGCAGCATACAATGTTACACGACATAAAATGAGTTAGCAGAGAGATCTAGTGGGCTGAGCCTTTATTGTGGTTTCCAAGGGAAGACAATGACAAAACAGTAAGCTGATT
>PVKC010028145.1:0-15584 GCA_004027635.1 Crocidura indochinensis
GATGGAGCGCATGTAACACCTTTCTGTTTAGAGATTCACTATGCAATAGTCTGTCAAAGATGCGGGGAAATCCTGCAACAAACAACTCTATTTAATTTGACTTAGGACAGCATTTCATGGTGAACTGTTTTATGTGCAAAACCTATTGGTACCCAGTGGAAGCTATTTTGACAAATGCTGACTTATCCCTCATGAATTGTCCTGTGTCATCAGCTTTATCATTGTCTCCTAGGCTAGTTATTCCCAACTGTCAGGCACAGGGACTAGCTTGTGATGTCTGAATAAATACAATCAGTCAACTGTAGTCCTCAAAATTCTGATTTATTCAGTCTGGGCAGAGGCCTGAAATCAGAATTTAAATGCTTCTCAGGTACTAAAGCTTTAAATAATAATAGCCTTATAGGTCATAGTATAATAATAGTGTGCTTGAAGAATGCACGTTATATGTCACGCCAAACAAATGTGACTTTTTTCCACCACCCCTTAATCTACCATATCTGATGTTTCTGTACCATCTGAAAGTAGACCACTCCTATCACTCAAGCCTTTCTTGATTTTTTTAGGGAACTTCCCCAGCAGTGCTCAGGGATCTGAAAGCCACTTGTGGCAATTTTTAGCAGCCCAGGCCAGAAGATTCACGCAAAGTGACAAATCACTGCTACTTAAGCCCAGGGTTAGAGGCCCTGTAGTGCCTGGGACTAAATTTGGGAATTTGCACATAAAAGACATGTGGCCCTGACCCCTGAGTCACTTCTGCAGCCCTGTGAAGACTTTCTCTAGCAGAAATGGCAGAAAGCAGATTCCCATTTTCATTCCTGTCACGTTGAAACATGCCCAGGCTCACACAGCTCCCTGTTACAAAGCTGCGAAGTCAGAACCTCCACTTGTATTCCCATGATCTTTGGTCTGCATGGCTCACTTCCCTGGATCCCTCCTCTGGGTCTGGAAGTACCTGTTACAAGTACACAGTTGACAGTTCATTGTTGTGTGGACAGATTCACGGAGGATTTACACACTCCATTTGGGGGGGGGGGAAGGGCACCATCCAAATTTGTGAGGAATAAAACAAGAATATAAAATGCTTTGAGAACTCCTTTGTCTTATGCCCATGGGAAGACTAGAAGCAAATGCTCCTTTCTTTACATTAAGTAGCACTCCTGAATCAACGCTTCAAAATTCTTGGACACATTGCAGAAGGAAACTCTTTTGGTTACCATTTGGCTCCTTTGAATCTAATTATAATAGCAATTATATATGAGAAAACATACCAGTAATATATGAGAGAGATAAACTCCTAAAAGGAAGTGAAAAGTGACTTCACTGTCTATAGATCCTGAAATAGAGTCAGACACTTTGGTAAATTCCTCTGCCTAGAAAGTGTTTTCTACCAAGTAGCCTCTGGCCTGGGGTTCATCTACCAGGGATAAGTGCTCTTTCCACAAGGCCATCAGGAGCTTTTATACAGGCTTCAGGTTTGGGGGGTATAGCTAAGAAACTACACATTTAAATTGGGAAACCTTCCATTATAATTTTCCCTATTAAATCAGGGTGGGGTTGGAAGTGGGCAGACTTAGATCACTCAGAAGAAAGGTCTTCATTCCCAGCTATCAGGTGTTTGGAAGCTACAGTGAAATTAATATGCCAGCACCAAGCCACAATGGCCACTTAGAAGGGCTTGACTACCATCTTGTGGTAAAAATGAGCACTACATCCCGCGTGCACTCCACAGCGGGGGACAGGGGTGCCAAAACCAAAACCAAAACACGTTTAAGGGATAATTGATCCATAGAATTAGTTGGTGAGGACTTGAGAGGGGCTTTGAGAAAAGAAAATGGGGACACTGACGATGGGTGTCCTGTTGGAATTATAGTAAATCCATCATTAATAGTGCAGTACTTCAACCAATAAAGAAGTTTATTTTAAAAATAAAAATAAAGAAAAGAGGGGCCTGAGCGATGGCGCAGCTGTACGGCGTTTGCCTTGCACGCGGTTGACCCAGGTCCATCCTGGGTTCTATCCCCTGCATCCCATATGGTCCCCCAAGCCAGGAGTGATTTCTGAATGCATAGCCAGGGGTAACCCCTGAGCATCACCAGGTGTGGTCCTCCCCCCCCAAAAAAAAAGAATGTTTACAATACTGATATACAGTTCCAGGGTACATATCAACAGTCCTTGGTTTGTAAGTTTCAAGCAAAATATTTTTTCCTAAGGCAACTTGGTCATAATTTAGAAAATAGCAAATATTTTCTAAATCCTCTCTCTACTATGCTTTGAAGAAAACTATTTTCTCCATTTTCTTGTTTCTCAAAGTTTTCTCGTTCTCTTCCCCTTTTTCCTTCCACCCTCTCTTCTCCTCCCCTTCCTTCTTTTCACCTTTCCTTCGTTCATGCATAGCTTGTACATGTTCTGGCTTAAGCTTCCTCACAACACTGTGTCCTTAGACACCTTAAACGCTGCTCTTTGCTTAAACATCTGGATGGGCATTTTTCAAAGATTGGGAGTGGAGGCACAAATAATAACATGGGGCCAAAACCATAAACATTTCACAAAGACAACCTATTCTAGAACCTTCCTGCCAGAATCCCCGTGGCTAGGGACAGACGTTGGCTGCTAATGGATCCAACATGAGCTCCCCTGAAAGAACTGCCCAAGCAGTCAAAGGCATAGTACATGAGGTAAAGAGCTTCAGATGCAAACAAATTTCTGACATAAAACATACCACATTGGAGGTGGCATTTATGAAGGAATTGTACTTTTGTTGCAATAAAAGCATATGGCTAAACCCAATGTAATACCCACCACTTCGTGTGGTTTCTGAGTCCCACCACAATCACTTCTGAGCACAGAGCTAGGAGTAGACCCTGAGTACCACTAGGTGAGGCACAATTATACTCCCCCACAAAAAGTTCTCAGCAAAAGTGGACAGATTGCTCATAGTCTTGTGCCCCTCTGTGGGTATGACTCATTTAATGAATCATTGATTTGAGGATTAAACCATTAATCCTTTGTTCCATTTGATGGGGAGGGGAGTAAATCTAGGTCTGCTGTCTTGATTATCATAACCGGGTATGTGTGTTACTGTGCTTGTATGCCTTGGTTGCAACCTTATCTATAATTAGGTGGTCCTTTAATGTCTTCTCCACTCAAGCCTGGTCCCTGCAGTCCATGAAGAGGACCTTCCTTCATAAACTACATTCAGACAAATCTCAGTTCTCCATCCCTAATTCTCTTCTGGAAAACAATCTAAACCATATCTTACAGTTTATTCCCAGCTAGAGTTATCCCATATCATTAATCGTTTATGAAGATCCTTCAATGCTTATTTCATCACAAAGGAGGTTGGCATCATGTACATTTCTTCCCAATTATCTCTGTGATGTCCTCACCTACTCATCTGGTCCTCAGTCACCCCAGCAGCTTTGGTCTCCAGGTTGTGGCTCTAAGTACACACCAGGCAAGCTTCTGCTTCAATGATCCTGCCTCGGTGTCTCTGTCCAGACCCCTTTGGCCTCATGGAATACTCTTTGCCCAGATATTGCATGACTTCCTCCCTCCCTACTTCAAAAGTCCACTCAATTGTTTCCCCCAGAGAGAACTATGACTCATTTGCAGTCTGAGGCATTCATAAGGAATAACACTTTCCACATTTTGGCTTTTGTTTTCTCCATAGCCATCCGTATCTGGCTTATAGTGTTCTCATTTAAATCTCTCCTCCAGGCAAATTCAAAATCCAAAAGGGCAAGAACTCTGTTCTGCTATTTTCACAGCTATATTCCCCAAACCTAAGGTAGTTAGTTACCCAAGCAATACTGAGGGAGCAAGAGCTTGGAATCAGAAAACCTGAGATCCTTCTGGAATTTCCTTAAACAGTTTTTTCATGTGAAAAAACAGGTGTTATAATTCTCATGTCACTTTTGTAAGTTTTATACAATCATTTGTACAAACATTTGTGAAAGCATCACTTGATAAACTGCTTATTAAGTACAAAGCACATTTTTGCATAAATTGAGTTCTTTATCTGTAATCGACTTGATTTTTATAATCCAGAGAAACCATATTTTGTAAAGACACAGAAAAATCTTAAAAGTACTCCTAATTGTCAAAATATAAAAATTTATTCCAGAGTCATAGGCAAAATGTACAATGGCATGCATCTCTTCTAAAGACTTAACCAATAAAAGTAGTCTTTACACTTAATTTGTATAATAATTTTAAGATCTTATAGTATCCATTTAAAAAAGCCTGAAAAAACTTAGTTCTATAAAATATCAACTGTGTTTTTGTATTTATATAAAACATATTTCTCTAACTGCAAAATATTCACATATTACAGTTTTATTATAAAATTGTTTTCAGTTCCTAAAATCCACACTCATCTAGAGAATCACATATCCACACACTTCCAAAATGAGGTAATAAGAGACATGATGAAACATCAGATGTTTTCAAACACACATTCATGACTAAAAGTGCAAATGACTTTGACAACTACTTTTATGGGAAATATTTTCCCAGTGGTTACTCAGCTTCTGCCCAAAAAACTGCAGCAATATGTCACTGAAAAATTCATCTGTCACCATTCTTTTATACAATTTTCAGATCCCAATCAAGGCTAGAACTGTATATAGTTCACTATTTTCTTTACAGATGCTTTAATAAATAGCCTAACCTCTGAAACACTTCCTTGTTCTGTAAAAGTCAAGTAAAAAAAATTTTTTTAGTTTCTCCAGTCTCTTCTCAATTTTGTACAACTCCAATAAGTGATGAAGCAAAAATAAGTTTAAGGTTCCATTTTCATTTGCTAAACCTCTACTTCATTTTTATTATTATCATTATTGTTGTTGTTATCGGTCTTTAGAATATACCAGGTAATGGTCAGGGCTTACTCCTGGCTCTTTGCTTAGTTCTCCTTCTGGGATGGGCTCAGGGGATCATATGGGGTGCTAGAGATGAAAGCTTGGTGCTAGGCAAGTACCCTTCCCATTGTATTATCTCTTCAGTCCCAAAAATCTCTACTTAATTTTGTTGCTGTTGTTATTTTTTGTGCTATACCCAGCAGTGTTCAGGGGTTATTCCTGGCTCTGCACTCAGGTGTCATTCCTGGCTGTACTCAGAGGACAGTATCAGATGACGGGGATTGAACACGGGTTGACTGTTTGCAATAAAAATACCCTATACCCATGTGCTATAACTCTGACCCCCAAAACCTCTACTTTAAAAAAAGGAAATATATTGGGGTCCGGGAGATAGCATGGAGGTAAGGTGTTTGCCTTTCATGCAAAAGGTCATCGGTTCGAGTCCCAGTGCCCCATATGGTCCCCCGTGCCTGCCAGGAGCAATTTCTGAGCATGGAGCCAGGAGTAACCCCTGAGCACTGCCGGGTGTGACCCACCCCCCAAAAAAAACACACACACACACACACATAAAAGGAAATATCTAACTTTCACTTACTTGGCTCAAGTTTAATAAACTATAACTTCACAATTTGTCATCAAATCAAGAAATTTCATGGAAAGTAAGAAATAATCCCATTCAAAGAGTGGGACTACATTTCAGATATTCTTTTTAATCAGTGGCATTTTATTATGTCTTTGCTCTTTTAATAGAAAAAAAATCTCTGTTCATGTGACTAATCTGAAGTCTACAAAATCAAAGACTGGAAGACTTCCTTGCTGAAAGAGGTAGATTCGTGCGTGCATACAAGCACGTGCACTTATAAATACATGAAATAATGGCAACCATTATTGATATACACATTCAATACAAATGTTCTCCATTGTTAAGAAGGAAACAGAGAAAATCAGCCAGAAGGTACAAATAGTGGTCTTGAGAATCTAGTTTGTCTTCAGCATATGTTGATTTTAAAGTTTGGAAAAACATGATTTGCATGTGAAATATGTGAATATAAATTTATGAAACTGCTGGTTTATTTCAGGTTCTTAAAACATATTACCTAAAATTGATTAAGAAAAAGCGACTGGAAAACTTAGTGGAGTGAGTCTCATAGAAGAAAACAGGTCATTTTATACACTGTTTCATCTACAACATGGGCCTACAGCTTGGATGCCTCTTGATTGGGAATCACAACCATGTATCATGTACTGCTGTGCCTATTTGCCTTTCCTATAATGAAGTGGTTTTGAAAAATAATAAGAGCGAATTTATGGGTTGACATAAATATATCATAAGCACATTGGGAAGCCTCTGGAATTATAATCTCCTAGTATTCAAAAACAAACATGCATAAATAAATGCTAAGGAAGTTGAAACCTTTTTTTCAAGGTATGTTTTTGGCAACAACCACAATGTTCAAGTGTGACTCAAAACTCAAACATTATTCCTGGCAAGCTTGAAGGACCATGTGGATTGCCGGGGGGATCAAACCCAGATCTGCTACATGCAAGGCAAGTACCCTACCCATTATACTATAGCTCTGGCCCAAAAGTTGAAAACTTCTGTATCCTGACAAAGAAACCCATGCCCAATTCTTTATCTATAAAAAATAAGAGTTTTCAGTGCAAAATTAGTAAGTTGATAAATAGCAATGGCATAGAAACTGTTAAAGATTATGCAATATGAGTAACATCCCAAAGGCATTTTTGAATATAGAAAAAGGTCATCTGGTGACTCTGACAAAAACAGAGTTTTGCTGATTTAACTTCAGAGTTTGGGTGATGAAACACTTAAACACCCCTCTTTGTAAACAAGCTGAAAGTATTTACAGTTCATCGTGTTTTTTCTTAAATGGCCACTTTGGGTGTTGTGATACATAGTCCGCAGCCTGGAGGACAAGGTACATAAATTCTTCTACATCAAAAGAGTAGTTGGTAAATTTTGGGTGCTCCCCCAGAGTTGGGTGGTGGCCCTGCAAAAAAAAAAAAATCAAATACAAATCAATATGTCATTGCAGACATGACTTTCAGTATAGGAAGACAATTATTTTTTAGAACAACTATTTTAATGTGTGTCTTATCAGTGAGTGATCAGTAGATTTTTTCCACTAAAAGGCTACACATAATACTCTTCCAGCTCTGTAGGCCTCAGACTTTCCACCACAGTTACTCAATGCTGCCACTGGAGTTCACATGCAGAGACAAATACCACATATCAGATAAAAGGGACTGGAGCTTCAATAGAGCTTTACTTATAAAGACAAACAAGGGGCCAGATTGTATAGTCTGCTAATTCTTCTTACAGAATAGATCTTCCTAGGCTTAAATATCACACCATAGAGATACTGAATGATCAAACGTCCCTTTCCCTGCAATTTTTAAATACGAAATATAACAGCTATTTCAGAGAATAACAATTTTTTTTGGTTATTTGGGCCACAACCAGTGACTCAGGGATTACTCCTGGCTATGCGCTCAAAAATCGCTCCATTGGGGAACCATATGGAATGCCAGGGATGGAACCAAGATCCAGGATCTCAATCAGCTGTGTGCAAGGCAAACACCCTACCACTGCACTATTGCTCTAGCCAGTGGTCCTCAAACTACGGCCCGTGGGCCACATACTATATTTGTTACCATTTTGTTTCTTCACTTCAAAATAAGATATATGGGGGGTGGGCGGTGGCGCTGGAGGTAAGGTGCCTGCCTTACCTGCGCCAGCCTTGGATGGACCTCGGTTCGATCCCCCGGTACCCCATATGGTCCCCCAGGCCAGGGGTGACTTCTGAGCACATAGCCAGGAATAACTCCTGAGCGTAACTGGGTGTGGCCCAAAAACCAAAAAAAAAAAAAAAACAAAAACAAAAACAAAAAAACAGATATATGCAGTGTGCATAGGAATTTGTTCGTAGTTTTTGTTTTTACTATAGTCCGGTCTCCAACGATCTGAGGGACAGTGAACTGTCCCATTGAGGTTCAATGGGTTTTTCAAATGAACAATTTAATATTTTATTTTTGCTTTTGTTTTTGTTTGTTTGTTTTGAGGGGCCACACCCAGTAGCACTCAGGGATTACTCCTAGCTCTGCTGTCAGAAGTCACTCCTGCCAGGGCCGGGGGACCGTATGGGATGCCAAGAATTGAATCCGGGTCTGTCCTGGATCGACTGCATGCAAGGCAAACACTCTACTCATTGTGCTATCGCTCCAGTCCCAACAATTTAATATTTTAATCCAATTAAAAATCAAGGGACATTTTTATTACTTTGTTACCTTATCTTGAGGAAAGACTTTGTTTTGTTTCCGCCAAGTGATGTAATGGATACCTCTCAGTCTGGCCAAGTCTAAGTAACAGCGTTCATCTTCACAGTTGTACCTAAGGAGCCAAGAACATCTATAAGGGAACTTTGTTGGGAGACATTTACCCTATCAATGGCTCTCTAGAAAAAGAAATTATTGAATATATATTTTCTTGAATATGGTTTGATATAGGGGCAGAGCAATAGTACAGTGGACAAGATGCCGGACTTCCTTGTACTAGGTAGCAGCCCACATGGACCTGTGAGCATGCCAGAACACAGGTGGATGTGGCCCAAAAATCAAAAGAAAGAGAAAAAGAAAGAAAATGGTTTACTATCCAGTGAACAAGACAGAGAGGGCATTTTTGTTATTTCTTTGATTTTGGTTCTGCACACAGGAATCATTCCTGACATTTTCTCAGGGGCCACATGCAATGCCAGGGATTGAGGTCAAA
Source organism: Crocidura indochinensis (assembly GCA_004027635.1). Lineage (NCBI taxonomy): Eukaryota > Metazoa > Chordata > Mammalia > Eulipotyphla > Soricidae > Crocidura > Crocidura indochinensis. Next base: position 8,644 of record PVKC010028145.1, read on the forward strand.
TCAGTGTGTACAAGCCAAACGCCTTACATGCTATATTATTGCTCTGGTCCCAGAGAGTCTATTTTTAAAGTATTATAACTATATTACCTTAATTGCAAACTAACACACATACACACAGAGGATTATCCTCTATTAGTTGAGCCATCAGGGTTATAATTCTGACCAGCAATTGAGTATAATATATAATATATAACATACATATAATATGTATTGTATAACCTAGCAATGCATCAAGAACTAAAGATGGGTCCTGGTATTCAAGGTAAAATAATTATTATTTTTTGTTGTTTTTTTGGGGGGTGGGGTAATACCCAGTGAACGCTCAGGGGTTACTCCTGGCTATGCACTCAGAAATCGCTCCTGGCTTTGAGGACCTTATGGAACGCTGGGGAATCGAACCACAGTCCTTCCTAGGCTAGCATGGGCAAGGCAGATGCCTTATCCCTTGTGCCACTGCACCAGTCCCTTGGTAAAATTATTAAGGGAAAGAGAGCCATGACTCCATACCAAATTTGAGGAATACCTAGAGCAATCATTTCTGACTTAGAGGCCTCAGTTTCCTTGTAGACTGATTCAGTAAACAGGTCACTTATGTCTAGGAGCCATTTCAGCATAATCATTTATTTGGTTTTTGGGTCACACCCGGCAGTGCTCAGGGGTTACTCCTGGCTCCATGCTCAGAAATTGCTCCTGCCAGGCATGGGGGACCATATGGGACACCGGGATTCGAACCGATGACCTTTTGCATGAAAGGCAAACGCCTTACCTCCATGCTATCTCCCGGGCCCCAGCATTATCATTTATTAGAGTAAACTCTTTTTTAAAATTTTTGGCACAGGGATGAATTTATTGTATATTGATTAATATGTTTGCTTAACATGCAGCCAATCTGACTTGCTCCCTGTCTCTGCCTGATTCCCCCAAGCACGTCTGCAGTGATTCCAAAAGCACAGACCCAAGAATAGAACCTGCGTATCACTGGGTATATCCCTAACTTGTTGCACCAATATAAATAAACAAAGATGGAAAATAAACCTTAATAAACTTATGGATGTTTTTGTGGTAAGAAAAAAAACACATGACATAGCATTTATTGGCCATTTTTTGTTTTGTTTTCATTTTTGTTTGGGGGCCATACCTGGCAGTGCTCAGGAATTACTTTTGGCTCTGAGCTCAGAAATTATTTTTGGCAAGCTTGGGAGGCTGGGGATTAAACCCAGGCTGGCTGTGTGCAAGGCAAGTACTTTACCTCTATACTATTGCTCTGGTGCCCTTAACCATTTTTTAAGCAAATGGTTTAGTTGTGTTAAGTATATTCTCCTTGTGGCATAGCCAATAACTAAAATTTTTCAAAATTTCTGAAATACTGAAATTTGCTAAACTGAAACTCTGTACCCTGTAACCTTTCAGTTGCAGCTTCCTTTCTTTCAGCTATTGGGGGCAGAACAATCCTTCTTCTTCCTGTCTCTTGCATTTACCTACAAGAGGTGTCTCACAGAAGTGGGAACGCACAGATTGTAAGTAACTCATTTCACTTGGCACCATGTTTCACTCATGCTGTAGCATGTGACAAAATTTCCTTCTTTAAGAGGGAATAATGATGTCCAAGGCCATATTTTATCTCTTCTCCCGTCAATGGATATTTTGGGTTGTTTCCAGCTCTTTGCTGTTGCGAATAGCGCTGCTCTGAACATGGGTAGGCAATGCAGGGTTTCTTTGAAAACAATAATTTACACCGAGTACAGGGAAATGCTCACAGTTTGAGCAACACAGGCACACATTTAGTGAGGCAAATCACAGCGTTAGCTCCTGTACAGTTGAGATGTAGACAAGAAGAAACAGCCTGCTTGCTAAATAGAACGGCAGGCTGCAGACTTCACAAGTTTAGCTTTAGGTCTTTTTTTTTCTTTCTCGGCGCCTAGATGATGCAACTTCTCTATCATGATTAAATATTAAGCCTTTAGATGCTCTGAATGAAAGTCTCAGCATGCATGATAAGCTGCTGCGACATAAAAACTATCCTCCGAAACTTACAGTTCAAAAACAGCAGCCCAGTCTGGGAGAAAAAGTAAGTGGGTAAGTCCAGCTCCATGCATCCCAATAAATATGTCTGTGTTATGAGTGATGCGAAGTTGATCCAAAAATCCAAGTTCCCTGTGAACATAAGAAAAACAATTAGGGGCCGGGCGGTGGCGCTGGAGATAAGGTGCCTGCCTTGTCTGCGCTAACCTACCTAGGATGGACTGCGGTTCGATCCCCCGGTTCCCCATATGGTCCCCGGTGCCTGCCAGGAGCGACTTCTGAGCGAATAGCCAGGAGTAACCCCTGAGCGTCACCGGGTGTGGCCCAAAAACCAAAAAAAAAAAGAAAAACAATAAACAAATGCAGAAGCAAGACAATGTATTCAATGAAATTAACTCATAATTCATGGTAACAATATTTCAGTCATGTCTTTCTCAACATAAATCATATCCAACATGATTTTTTGCCAAATTTAAAATGCTCTGAAGAAAAAAAATCTTGGGGGCCAGGCGGTGGCACTGGAGGTAAGGTGCCTGTGCTAACCTAGGACGGACCACGGTTCGATCCCCCGGTTCCCCATATGGTCCCCTGTGCCTGCCAGGAGCGACTTCTGAGCAAATAGCCAGGAGTAACCCCTGAGCATCACCGGGTGTGGCCCAAAAACCAAAAAAAGAAAGAAAAGAAAAAAATCTTTTTAAAATTACTTCATAATTGTATTTATTTTTTTCCTAGATAAAATCACCTTTTAAAAAAACTTAGGTAAGGACTTTCTGTCCACTCTGAGGAGACAGAGGTATTCCATACCATGTGGGTCCCAGAAGCTTCCACATCAACCTATACCATATCAAGGAACCACAACACAGTTCCTTCCTTTCCTTCTGCTTGTTGCTCCACAATCTTAGGAGAGGCAGTGAAGAAAGAAAGCAACTTCCATCTTTGTGTGTGTGTGTGTGTGTGTGTGTGTGTGTGTGTGGTGTGTGTGTGTGTGTGTTAACTACAAAGAGTCACCCCCAGCTCAACAAGAGCACTAGAAACCAATGGGGGAAAGACATGGATGTGCCTTAAGCTCAAGGAGCAAAAAAACACTATCATTAAAGACATAAACAATGCCAGTAAATCCTCAGGGAGTATCTTTAGTTACACTATGATGAGGATGTTCAATGTACAAAAATGATCGTATAAGCAATCAGCAAAGCACAAGAAACTATGAGAACTGAAATTAAAGAAAACCACAACAATCAAAAGTAATAGAAAGTAGGTGATATAAAATGTTAATTAAAAAAAAGTTAATAGATGCTCTGAACAGTAGAATAACAAAAACTGAGCAAAAGATCAAGGAGTTTCAAGACAAGAAGGAAGCCACTGCTAAAATATGGTAAAAAGTAGAAAATAGTCTGAAAATAAATGAACTATGGGATGAGTTCAAGAGGAACAATATAAGAACCATCAGAGTCCCTAAAGAACAGTAAGGCAAATGTGAGGAAGAAGAAATAGCTAGAAATCTGATATTGGTGGAGGGAAGAGAACACTAATGATGGGATTGGTGTTGGAACATTGTATTTCTTTATTTGTTGTTGTTTTTGGGTCACACCCGGCTGCAATCAGGGGTTACTCCTGACTCTGCACTCAGAAATCACTCCTGGCAGGCATTTGGGACCATATAGGATTACGATATTCAAACCACCATCTGTCCCGGATGGCTGCATGCAAGGCAAATGCCCTACATTTCTGCTATCTCTCTGGCCCGGAACATTGTATTTCTAAACAACTCTTATTATGAACAACTTTATAAATGGTATCTCAATAAACATTACTAAAAATAGATTAAAAAGAAAAGAAAGGAAAAGGAATATGTTCTGTTAAACATTTCTTACAATTAGTTTTCAATTGCTTTCAACTAATTTTTAATTAGTTTTTTTTGTTTGTTTGTCTATTTTATTTTGTTTTGGGGCCATGCTCAGAGATATTCAGGGGTTGTTCCTGGCTTGCACTCAGGAATCAATCCAAGCAGTCATCCCTTATGGTAAGGGATGCCAAGGACTGAACACAGTCTGACAAGGCAAATGCCCTACCCTTTATGCTATCGCTCCAGCCCACTAAGTATTTATTGTTCTGAAATGCAGGGATATTTATTATACTAAAAATAATAAAAATGTAAATGTGAAAAGAAAAACTTAGATAAGTTTCTTTAAGAAGAAACATAAAATACATCTATAAAACTAATAGGACATAACTCAAGTATAACAATATACCTTTGCATGCTAAAGTACTGAGCCTGACTATCTCATTATGAAAAAGTAAAATACCCAAACACAACCATGTATGTAATCAAGGTGTTTAAATAAAATATATTAATTTAAAAAAAAGCACTAAACAAACAAAAAATAGACAAATATTGCCAAGATGTGATGCTAAATTAGGGATAGAGTGAAAACTATTTCCTTGTGATAACAAGACCACTTTTTAAGCAAATGGTCCTATCTCAGACACCAGCCATTTTTCTTTTCTTTTTTTTTTAACTTTTTGTTTGTTTGTTTGTTTTTTGGTTTTTGGTTTTTGGGTCACACCCGGCAGTGCTCAGGCGTTACTCCTGGCTCCATGCTCAGAAATTGCTCCTGGCAGGCAAGGGGGACCATATGGGGCACCGGGATTTGAACCGATGACCTTTTGCATGAAAGGCAAACGCCTTACCTCCATGCTATCTCCCGAGCCCCACCAGCCATTTTTCTACCTTTGCAACAGGCTGATCCACAATTTTATGCACATTAAGACTAAATTTGTCCTCTCAGTTCAAGATATTGGAAGATGTGCAAGACTGGAAGTGAAATCAGTACCAGAAAGTTTCACTGAAGTGAACTTGGAAGGAATACTGGAAGTAAGGACAACACTCTGGATAAATACTACAGCATTAGATCTACTATGTAACCAAAGTCAAGAAAAATAAATGACCAAGAATGGTTATTACTTACTTATATTTGTAATCCACAATCCGGACTTCAAATATAGATACTGTTTTCAGTGCATTTACAAGCTAGGGAAGAGAAAAATAAACACTGAGAATTTCTTTCCCTTTCTTTTTTCTGTGTTGCTTTCCTTTGAGTCCTAAAATTACTCCTTTTTTCTAGTTTACATCTGATGGTAGTCAGAACGTACACCCATCTGTGCACAGGTATCATTTCTGGGGGTGCTCAGGGTTCTGTGAGGTGCTGGGGATCAAACCAAGGTTGGCCATGTGCAAGATAAGTGCCCTACCTGCTATATATTTCTTACTTCTCAAATACTAAATATCCTGCAGAACTATTGTTCAGTTTTAGTTGGGTGCAAATGTGAATTGTTGAGAGCACACAACCACTACAAAAGTGAGCTCTCATTTGGGCTTTTTCATTCATTATTCCTTCAGCTATAACAAATTTGCTGGGCAACTTTGTTTTTTTGGGGTGTTTTTTTTTTTTTTTTTTTTTTTGGTTTTTGGGCCACACTCAGTGACGCTCAGGGGTTACTCCTGGCTATGCGCTCAGAAGTCGCCCCTGGCCTGGGGGACCATATGGGGCACGGGGAATCGAACCACAGTCCGTCCAAGGCTAGTGCGGTAAGGCAGGCACCTTACCTCCAGCGCCACCGACCAGCCGCTTTTTTTTTTTTTGCAACTTTGTTTTTAGACATCATAGTAAAAGATTTTCTTCTTAACCACGATGTCATCTCAGATACAACATTCGTGCTCTTGACCTCATCCTTTAAAATGTGTAATTTGGAACTAAAGCAATAGAATGGGAGGTAAAGAGCTAGCCTTATATATAATACAATTTGGTTCAATACCCTAGCGCTGCCAAGAGTGATCCTTGAGCACAGAGTTACAGTAAGCCCTATGTACTTACTACCTTCTTTTGCCCAACCCTTCCCCTGCAAGTAGGGTGGAGTATTATTTCTTTTTAGCAAACAGAAAATAACACAGTACACTAACCTATTATCAGATAGATAATCATAGCTCCATATGTTCCTCTCAGTCAGTTCATTACAATCCAATGTCTGAGGTCACTGGCATTCATGACTGGTGCCCTTGAGTCCTGCTGTCTGTGCAGTAACAGACAGTGGGTGGACCATACTTTGCAAGTGCATCCCTGTTGGTGTATTTCAGCTGTGTTGGCATTCCCATCCTCATGGAATCATACCAAGAAAGCGTTACTAATAAGCTGAGTTATTTTTAAGAATATGACAAAACCTTAGAGATGCCCCCATTTTCCTGCAGCAAGCATGTGTGTTTCCATTTCTACTCTCCCTTCAGAGAGGAAGACATTTCCCTTCTAACATGTTTAGTCCAAACCTGAATTTGGGCAGGACTGCATACTCTTTTTTTTTTTTTTTTGGTTTTTGGGTCACACCCGGCAGTGCTCAGGGGTTACTCCTGGCTCCATGCTCAGAAATTGCTCCTGGCAGACTCGGGGGACCATATGGGGCACCGGGATTCGAACTGATGACCTTTTGCATGAAAGGCAAACGCCTTACCTCCATGCTATCTCCCGGGCCCCAGGACTGCATACTCTTATAAAATGGAGGCATTTAGGTTTTATTATCTATTCACAAATCAAGGTCAACTCTTTGACGTTGCCTGGGTGTTGGCTTTTCAAGTGATGGTCAGCACTCAGGTGAACAGAAGCCAGCAGGATGCTCACTGGCTTAAAATCAAAGTTCAACTATCAAATCTCACCCTTGTTAACATCATATGGGCAATCTGTGTTCCTGGGTCTGGAAGCAGGGATGAGACTATATTAGAGCTTTTTGATACTGTCCATCTCTATTGGACTTCCCAAATTCTGATGTTGTTCCTTTCTGAGATACTAAGAACAATGATGGGTCTCCTTTTTTTTTTTTTTTTTTTTTTTTTTTTTTTTTTTTTTTTTTTTTTTTTTTTTTTTTTTTTT
>PVKC010028146.1:0-15526 GCA_004027635.1 Crocidura indochinensis
CTCATATCAAAATATTTAAGAATATTATCTCTAGGGTCATTTGATTGATATGTCATTTTATGGAAAAAGAAGATAGCAACAAAATGCTAATTGAGTTTTAATCATTCAGGAGTGATCACCACTGAAGTTTCCTTGATCATCTATTTGTTCCACAAACTAAATAACACCAAATTGGGGTTTACTACTTCAGAGCCAATATACCTTTTCAAATAAATATCCTTTAGGTCAATCAGTTATAGTGGAATTTAAATCACTTTTCATATTATAGTTAAGGGGTGCCACAATTTTTTTCCAAATGTTGACAGTAACTTCCACAATTATAAACAACAAATTAATAATGACCTCTTCTATTGGCTCTTGAAAAAGAGCCTGCTTTTTTGAGGTCATGATAAGATTGCCTCTAAAAATGTCTGATTATTCTTAGCAGTTGCATAAAAGTGAAAGGATAAGAACTTGAAGAAATGTGTGAGCACAGTCTCGCTTTTTCATTCACTATAATAAATTACTATCCATACCAATCAAATGGTCATTCTCACCATGATGTCCTCTGGGTATTTTTCCTTTGACTATTCTCAACTCAGCATACTAAGAGAAAATTCACTTTACAAGCAAGTTATATATTTCCTAAAATAAATTTTTCTCTTTTATCTAAATGCACTTTAAATAAGTGATGATAAAAGGTCAGTTGCTTATCTGTTTGATTTTTCAATTACTTCTCTATCAGTAGATAACATTATTTTTTATTCTATATGAAATCTCAAAACTAAGGGGCAGAGAGGTGGCACTAGAGGTAAGGTGTCTGCCTTGCAAGTGCTAGCCAAGGAAGGACTGAGGTTCAATCCCCCGGTGTCCCTTATGGTTCCCCCCCAAACCAGGGGCAATTTCTGAGTGCTTAGCCAGAAGTAACCATTGAGCATCAAACGGGTGTGGCCTAAAGAAAAAAAACAAACAAAACAAACAAACAAAAAAAAACCCTAAACCCTTTTTTCAAAATTGACAATTTATGGATAATCATAATATTTATAATATCATCCCATATACTAAAATATGAAACTATTTTCTTTATCAAGATTTTTATTACTTTTGTTTCTTTTAGTGTTTTGGTCACAACTAGCTATTCTCCAGAGTTATGTCTAGCAGTGCTGGGGAGAACATATAAGGTGCCAAGATTGAGTGCAGATTAGGAACATGAAAGGTTAATGCCACTGTCTTGCCTTCTGTACTATCTCTCCAGCTTCCAAGAAGTTTTAGTCATAAACAATGCTTTATAGAACCTTAAAAAATAATGTTTTAAACAGGACTTTTTTTTTTAAATAGACCAGACAACTAGAATAGTCCAGAATATTGGTTTTACATTCAGCAAGCCTCCACATGTTTCCAAAGAAGATTTTGGTGCAGTCCTCAACACTACCTCGCCCCCAAATACGTCCAAAGGGGACTTCTAAGCACTGTTCAGAAAATAGAAGTTGAGCCATCTGGATATGCCTTCAAAATCAAAACCAGATCTAATAATAATATAACCAAAACCAAAGTAAAGAGACAATTCTCTAAGTATATAGAGGTATCTTAAATGTTGATATTTAATATATATTATTATATATATAAATATATTTTATTTATATATATATATATTTATATATATAAATATATTATATATATATAAATATCTGGAATATTTACCTACCTATGTACTAGCAACATTATAGATGCAAACTACCTTTAAACTCCCTTTCAAAAATAAATTGCAGCTTCTTTTGCCACAAAAAATACAAAGTGCATGCGATTTATTAGGGAAAACATGTGAATAATCAAAACATAAAAATTATAATCTCTAAAATAAAGATTAGTTACATAAAAATTAAAATTCACTCAGAATTCTGCTTTGCCAACAGGTTCACAGTACCTATCACAGCTTCTTGATGTTTCCAAATGAAAAATACCCTGTGAGTCTCACTTCCAGGCAATCTTTGATTTTTTTTACCTACAGCTCAGAGTAAACAGTGATTAATAGGATAAGGCCAACAAGTCAGGAAAAAAAATAAAAACGTTAAAATTGTTCTCATAGTAACTACCACTCACTGTTTAAATTTAAAGTATATATACATTATATATATTTATACATATTTGCTTTCAAAGCACCAAAATATGTCTATCAGAACATTATCTACAAGTATCATTAAAAAAAGAAAGAAAATGTAAACCTAGGGGCCCGGGAGATAGCATGGAGGTAAGGCGTTTGCCTTTCATGCAAAAGGTCATCGGTTGGAATCCCGGTGCCCCATATGGTCCCCCGTGCCTGCCAGGAGTGATTTCTGAGCATGGAGCCAGGAGTAACCCCTGAGCACTGCTGGGTGTGACCCAACAAAAAAAAAAAAAAGAAAGAAAATGTAAACCTAGTAAAACTGAACACTATGTACAGAAGATATTTGATTCTCTTTCAAGTTAAGTCACCTTCAAGAACTTAAAAGTATCTTCCATTTTAATTCCTTTAATTGATGTGATCCAGAGGACATCACATCTCTGATTTTCAAATACTAACATGTACTCTTGTGGAGTCATATTTCCATCTACCCATGCAGAGTTTTCACTGAGGTGTGAAAGAGTTGTATAATAATGTCTTAACTGCTTTGAGTCTCTATACCTTTCGATTAAGGGGATTAAAGTTCTACCACCTACGGAACCTCAAGGCTTGGGAATGATATGCAGCAATAACCTGGTAATAATCAAACCTATAATAATCAAAACGGTGCAAAATGGCAACCATTTCTTTCCCAACAAAGCTGTGAGAGACTCTTTCAATATTGACAAAGTCTAACAGAACTGGCAGAATGATGATTTGTGCAAACTTCCTCCAAGGGCTTTCTTTCAGTTCTACTCTTTCTCTATGATTGGATCAACAGAAATGTATAAGCTGAAGTATGACATAGCACAGTAGGTGAAGAACTTGCTTTGCAAATAACCAACCCAGATTCAATCACTAGCAGTCTACCTATATGGTCCCTTAAGCACATAGGGAGTGATGCCTTAACATAATCAGAAATAAGCCTGTAAATATACTTCATGTGATAATAAAAAAAGAAGAAGAAAAAAAGAAGGACCTGTATAAATACCTTTGTGGATGTTAAGGACCCTAGATTTTGGGCCAAAAAGAAGCAATCAATAGAGATACTGTACTAGGAATCACCTTGTCTAACCGTGGCCTTTTCCAAATTGCTGTTCTAAAAATGAACAGCTAATGTTTCTTCATCTCTTTCATATATGTGATGTCTGATTATATATCTTCATTAAATGGTTTTGTATTTATGCTTGCTGTTTGCTCTCATAAATATGGATACTTTCTCCTGGAGAATTCCTAAATATGTATAGAGTATATAATCACTTGCCCTAACTTTAGCAAACACAAAGCAAATAAATGGCAGTTTCACTTTTCCAAATATCTACTGATGATTAGGATCACTTTCTGAGTTGCAGTTTGTTTTTTCCTTCTTAATCTCATAGAGGCCACACCAAGAAATAACTTAAGATGTTATGTGGTGCTGAAAATCAAATTCAGGACATTTCAGAAGTTAGGAATGATCTCTACAACATAGAAAACATAGATCTCTCTTTCTTCCTGTCTCTCTCTCTCTCTCTCTCTCTCTCTCTCTCTCGTTCAACTTGCTTGTTCACTTTATCTTCCCAGTAGTTCCTAAAATGTTTGTTATTGTTGCTGTTAAGACACTCAATATCAGTCTTATTTTCTCTAACAGAAATGGGGGAAACTGAGCAAGTACTTAATCCTTGAGCACAAAGAACTAGAGAACATTCTAACACAGTCACCAGAGTGCAACCAAAAGTTGAATGAGCACCCAAGAATCCTTTAATTTGGTCATTACAAATAGCATTCTAGATTTTAATAAGCAAAAGATTCACCAACTTTATCACTCAGGAGATGTATCTTTAAACTAAAGACTTTCTGATGAAACAATTCAAGTCAACCTTCATTAGTTGTGGTCTGAGATATAGTCAGCTTCTTGTCTGAGTTATGAGACCTAAAATATGGATTTCTTAAATGGTCAAAAGGTTTAAAAGTGAAGATTTCTATGAGAAAAACATAAGCATTTTATTTCCTGATTTACTGATATTCACCTAAATTTCTAGTTTTTCGATCCAAGAGTTAAATATTCTGGTACCAGAGAAAATAAATTTGGTCTATAGATTACACAGCCCACTGCACAATGCAGTACACACATATCACTATGTGCACTCGAAAAGTAATAAAAATGCATATTTTACCAAATGTACTACAAATGAAATGTACTAGAATTTAGACAACCCTTCCTTATAATTTTCTACTGAGCTACCACCCACTATAACATTTGTAGTGAATTGCAATTTCCAGAAGCACTGCTGGAGAACTTTACAATTTTATGGTTATATATTTTCATATTATGTTGTCTAAGAATGATTATTCATTTACTTAAATGTTCAGTTTTATGCAATAAAAAGAATGATCACACGAATCCTACTGTGATTTCCTTAACATTGAAAAAGCTAGTATTAAGGCCACTTTCAGCATCCTTGATATAGTTTCTAGCCTACTTATATGACCTTCCATCTTAGGGTCAATTTGGGTCACTTGACAAAATGAGAATTTTCTGCATAATCTCTGGACCACAAATAATTCAATAGCTTCTTAGTACATTTATCTTGAAATAAGAATATAGCATTATCTCAATTTTAACTTACACTTGATGTATAATTGCAATGATACTTCTTCTAAAAGAGCTGCTAATTTTCACATAGGAGCCTGATTCTTCAAATGGGTTAAACAGAACTCTCCATTTAACAAAAATAAAACTTTGAATATACATTTTGAGGTGGGTTAATAGTCTTTTTCATTAGTGTAAAGGAGCACATACTGAGAATATCTTTCTGCCATATGAGTAATCAATGATCCAGTAAGTCATAAATCTTCTAAAAATTCCCCATGGTTCAATTCAAAAGATAGTGTTTATTCTTCTCTACTACTGAGCTTTTATTCCCATGCATTCATTTGGTAAATGTAGAGGAAACTTTCTTTTGACAATTAAAAGAAATTGGAAGAATTTCTTGTTTTCCTAAATAATATGTCTGTTTAAAAACACTGTTTTCTACATATAAGTGATACCAAAAATAATTTGGAGGAGGGAAACTACCAAAACTCTACAAAAGGGAAAAAATACTATGCTATTTTGTTGATTGACATGTAATTATCGAATGTGACATGTAATGATAGAAACGTGCTAAGAAAATTGTTTAAAATCTTTTAAAATTTGGTAAGTGAGGATGGAAAGATAGCATGGAAGCATTTGCCTTGCATGTAGAAGGACGGTGGTTCAAATCCCGGCATCCCATGTGGATCCCCGAGCCTGCCAGGAGTAATTTCTGACTGTAGAGTCAGGAGTGACCCAGAGTGTTACCGAATGTGACCCCAAACCCAAAAATAATTAATTAAATAAAATAAAATAAAATAAAATTTGGTAAGTAATATAGTTGGAGACTTCATAGAAAACATGAAGTCAGTGTTGCTATGATTAAATCACCAAAGTATTAATGTACTTAAAATTTTAAAATAAATGAGTTGCATGAAACCACATCATTTTCTGCTGAATTTGTATAAAACATGTAAAATACAAAATTTATATTGTTTTTATAAAATTATACAATTAATTAAACTACCTTGTTTAACTTTAAATACATATTGTAGAAATGTAAAATAAAAAATTTTAAAGCTTAATAATTTAAGTACCTTTAATGATAATATTTCTCATTAATAAATATCTAAAATAATTATAAATTGGGAGTACATTTTATACCTAACATATTGTTTTGGAACAAAATATAATTCTGAATAATATGAACAGTGCTTTTATAGATTATTCTGCAGATAATTTGCCTCTCATTTGTGATTGAGTCTAATTTCCGTATGCCCACTTCTTATCCTCCATGACATAAGCAGATAAATTTTACCCATTACATTTGTAGTCAGGCTCATAATCCATGTCCGCCAAAGAATAATGATGCTGAGGTACACAGTTCTGGAGTCACCCATATGCCAGTTCCAGGAATACTCTCTCTCTCTCTCTCTCTCTCTCTCTCTCTCTCTCTCTTCTCTCTTCTCTCTCTTTCTCCTCTCTTTCATCTCTCCTCTATCCTCTCTTTTTTCCTTTCTCTCCCCTTTCCCTCCCTCTCCCCTCTTTCTCCTCTCAATCCCCTCTTTCTCCTCTCTTCTTTCTCTCTCCCCTTCCTTTTTCTTTTCTCTCTCCCATCATCCTTCCTCCCGTTCTCCTTCCGTCCTCCCTCATTCCCTTTCTCTTTCCCTCTCCTTCACTCCTTGTCTCTAGCTCTCTTTCTCTCTCCTGTCTCTTCTCTCTCTCTCTCCTCCCTCTTTCTCTGCCCTCCTCCCCCTGTCAGTTCTTGTCTCAATCTCCCTATATCTGTCTCTCTATCTCTGTCATTAGCTCACTCACTACTAGCTATATTTCTGGTCTTTCTTTTCATTTCATTTCATTTCATTTTTTTTCTTTTCTTTTCTCTTCTCTTCTCTTCTGTTTTTATTTGTTTGTTTGTTTGTTTGTTTTGTTTTGTTGGTCCCATTCAGTGATTGTCAGGTGCTACTCCTGGCTATACACTCAGAAATTGCTCCTAGCTTGGGAAATAATATGGGATGCCGGGGAATACAACTGGGGCCAGTCCTAGGAAACCGTGCACAAGGTAGTCGCCTTACTGCTTTGCGCCACTTCTCCAGCTCCTATTTCTAGTCTTTTTATATCCCAAAAGATTGAACTGGAGGATGGGAAACATGCCAGTGTCTGAGGACTGCAGCATAAAAGAAAAATGAGGTAGGATGAACTTTGACTCTAACAGAAGCAACATGTTCTAGGTACAACTTATGGCACATAATATTTAAAACCTAGTGGGCTGAACTTAGTGCATGAGGTAAGGGTGTTTGCCTTGCTCGTAGCCTAACTGTTCAATCCTATGTGTACTATATGGTCCCCTGAGCCTGCCAGGAGAATTTCTGAATTCAGAGACAGAATTCAGAGACAAGTGTGTAGCCCTGAGCACAGCCAGATGTGGTCCACACCCCCTTTCCAAAGAAATATCTTGTCCATTGAATCAGCTTCATATATATATATGCCAGGATATATATGCCAGGATTCAAACTGGGATTTTCTTGTGTTGGCCATGTGCAAGAAAAACATCCTACCGCTATGCTATCGCTATGACTCCAGCTTCATATATTTTTTGAGTCATGTTTTGGCATCCTTAAGTTTTCATATACTTTGTACTAATAACACCTTAAAACCTTCTTTAATCTTATACATTTTCAACTGTGAGTACATAATTCATAATTTACTACAAATGTTTCTTCATTTAATGCTGTTCTCAAATCTACTGTTTATATGTTATGTGCAGTCATGTACAAAAGCACACTCCTATCTGAAAATTTTCAAAACAAAGTTATTCTCCCCATTTTCATCTTTTTTTATCACATTCATATTTTTTTCCAAAAAAATTCCTCATTTATTTTAAAGAGATCACTTTTATAACTCTTTACACATCATTATTATGGACTCCAATTCACATCACCCTTTAAATGAAATATTCATCAGCTTATTGACAACATATTGAAAACTTTCAGAGTTTTTCATAGTTTTATGTACAAGAAAAAAATCAATTGTGCAAAAAAAGTTGTTTATAATGCAGTCACCTCACGCCTGGCTGGCTTCACAGAAAATAAGTCAGCTGCATGAAACCTATAGCATTTAGGACCTGTGTCATACTTGCAACCAAACCAGGTTTGATCCCCTTCGTCTCATATGGTCCTCCATGTACCCACAGGAGTAATTTTGAGTGCAAAGTCAGGAGTAGCACTTGAACACTGCCTTGTGTGACCCAAAAGCAAAACTAAAAAAAAAAAAAAAAAAAGACTTTAGCTACAATCAGCACTGAGGTACTGAGGTACCAGGTTTCTTAACTTTTACTACAAAAACAATCTCATGGATATCTATGGTAAATCAGAATTTATGTAGGAAGGGGGAAATGAAAGAATGTGGGCCTCTCCAGACAGAAGAGACTGTTTGGAGACTGTCTTTCACTTCAGACATCCAGAAAGTCACATATCATCTGCATGGTGTGTTGAAAAGTTCAAGCAAGGTACACACTCAGAGTAGGGGTGTAGACATTTCTCAGAATAAAGGATCTCAAGTTTTTTGGGTGAAGTTGGTTATACCGGAATCTTTTCTAAACTACCTATGCTTGTGTTTCTCTGAAAATAAGATCCATTGATAAGACATTGTCAAGTAAAAGGACTTTAAAGATAACTTGTTTTCTTCGTTCTCTATTGTATTAGGGTCTTTGTTCCCACCAGTCAATTATCAACAAAGGGTATCTTTGTTGAATTTGTTGTATTTAGATCTGAATAATTAATCTTTAGATTATCATTTTCCCTCTAAACCTTTCATTGTGTGTCTTTCTAAAATGTACTACCATGGAGTCTCCTTATATTATTGTCTGACTACTTCAGTTATCTTTCTATTTCCTTTGTTTGGGTCTTCTGTGTTTTTCAGTTGTAATCAGTGCCTTTTTACATGGTGGACAAAAACTTCATTCCTCTAAGCAACAAACATCAGAGTGAAGAAAAGATAATGATAGATATAAGAGTGGAATGGCAGTGTGAATTGAAGGATATGGTCCTAAGAAAGGAATCAACTGGTATAAAAGATGACAAGAGAGGTCTGCTGGTTATGATAATCTGGGTGACCCTGTTGGACCTAGGCACCAGAAGGGAATCATCTAGCATCCTCTAATTTTTGGAGCAAGGAAATGCTCATTCAGTCACCATTGTTAAAAGGGTATATAAGGGAATAGGCTTTATTCTATCTTGGAGAATCTAGTTCTAGGATACCCATTCCATAATTTGCTGGACCTTCCTTGAATACTATTTTTTTCCTTTCTGTTTCCCTAAATAAAGCAATTTACTGATACAATCAATTTGCTCTCTCGTTCCTTGCTTTCAGTTTTGACTGCTTAAATAAAAGGGGTCTGAATATATGTACCCGCTTATGAGTGAAATGTCAATCTCTTCTGAGATGTTCTTGATTAACACAGGGAGATATACCTTTGGTAAGTTTACTCATTTAGTCATTATTTCAGTGTCCAGTCAGTTAACATGCTTATATTATTATGGCCCATACCATTGGTTCTTATCATTTTCAATACTCGTAATTTCTAGGGGGAAAAATATCAGGAGTCAAATATTTCACTTTATCACATACAATATGCCCTACCACTGGATCTACTTACCTGGTCCTTAAGAATATTGGAAAATATAAAATTCCAGAAATATATTCCACTAATATAAAATTTGTGTGAGTGAACTCTTTTGTGTTACCAAATACTTGAAATGGATATTCACTCTAATTTTACTTTCTTTACTTAAATTTGTTTTGTTTTGGGGTCATGTCTGGCAGTGCTCAGGGGTTACTCCTGACTCTGTGTTCAGAAATTGCTCCCGGCAGGCTCAGGAACCATATGGGATGCCAGGAACTGAACTAGGGTCTGTTCTGGGCTGGCTTTGTGCAAGTTAAATGCCCTACCGCTGTGCTAATGCTCTGGCCCCTCTTTTTTCCTAAATCTTTATGCAAGGCAAAATTAGCTTGATCCTCTGCTTTCCTCAGAACCTACGTTAAATGGTAACTGGAGTGTGACTTATTCCCTGACTATTTATGTCACAAGCTTGCTCTGTCTCTTTTCATGCTCCTGTTCTCCCTTAAACAAGTAAAAAAAAAAAAAAAAAACCTCCTGAAGAACTCTCTCCTACTTTTTTTGTGGGGGGGCCACACCTATTTGATGCTCAGGGGTTATTCCTGGCTAAGCACTCAGAAATTGCCCAATGGCTTTGGGGGGACCATATGGGACGCCGGGGATCGAACCGCGGTCCTTCCTTGGCTAGCACTTGTAAGGCAGACACCTTACCTCTAGTGCCACCTCTCCAGCCCCTCTCCTATTTTTTGATGCATTTCTGTAGATATTTTCCCTTTTCAGACATTATTATGACTAGACTAGCTTTTATTATGATTACAAATTTCACTTCAAAAATAATTATCAGAAAACTTTGAAAAAGTTCTAGAAGACTTTGAAATGATGTACCTATGCCTCTGTGAAACTGTGGTGTGATAAATGAATGGGAGATGGAAAACAGAAACAGATATAGAAGCCACAGAAAGAGGGAGAAAGGGGGAGGCACTGCATTTATGGGATCTAAGATTAAATACTTTATAGTATCTCTCTCTGTTGGTACATTCAATTCATTTGAGTGGGCATTTTTAATATAAGAAAAGAGACAAACGAAGAAAGAAGACAGGGATCATGGACATTTGACCAATTATTTAAACAAACTAAAAATCTGTAACACAAAGTTTTCCCATTAAGGGCAGATAGCCTATCTTTATTTTTTATGTAATCCTGGCTTGTATTGCTATCTGTGAATTGGACAGGCTTGTGAAAGAATAAAACTCAGTGTAAAACTGTAGAAAAGCAAGGTCAACTCTGAGAATTTACAATGCCTTTTTTGTTTTGTTTTTGTTTGTTTGTTTTGGCATCACACCCATTATCGCTCAGGGGTTACTCCTGGCTATATGCTCAGAAATCACTCCTGGCTTGAGGAACCATATGGGGCACCAGGGGATCGAACCATGGTCAGTCCTAGGCTAGTGCTTGCAAGGCAGATGCCTTACCTCTAGCGCCATAACTCCGGTCATTGCACTGCACCTGATAGTCCCACTTCTTGTCCTCAATCACTACTCACAACTCACTTTTTCTAACAATATGAGTATACTCATTACAGTATGAAAGTATATAATCTCTCCTTGTTAGGAAATAAAAGGAAATCTCTATTAAATTTCCCTATTATATTTCCCAGATCAACTACAACTGAACTTTTCATTTGTAGCTATTGTATCACCCCTGTAAGAGAGTACATTTATATATAATGAGCATAGGCTGTGAGTGATGTTGGAAAAAAATATTATTTCCTTGTACCCTTGTCCATTGCTCTCTCAATTAAACAAGTTATTTAACTCCTTATATTGCTTTACTTTGCTGTGTTATACTTTTTTTGCAAAACCAATTAACAGTACCTCCGTTGTGAATATTTTATGACTGATTTCTGTTAAAGTACCCTGAATTAAATTCAACTAACTAGTTTCTATTTCTTTAGTGTGCTATTTAAAAACAAAATACCAGAATAGGAGTATAATATCAAAAATACAGATTAAGTTTGTAGCACTGTTCAAAATATGGCAAGGTTCTCTGTCATCTTTCTAAGGCAATCTTAAAATCCATTTTCTATTTTTATTTTTTTTTCTAATTTTCCTAATCGCTTATCTTTTTTCATCCTAAAGACTCACTACTATATGTGTTAGCATTTCTTACAGTAGATGTTCTTATGAAAATAAATAGATATGGATACATTTTATACTTATTTACAGGTACTTATAGATATACTGATATATTTATCTATGTTTGTTCACTTTTTCAGTGGAGTGTTTCACTTATCCCTTTCTGCAGCTGCAGTTTTTATTTAAAATGAAGTCTACTTATAAAGCAGAGTCTGATAGTTTTATTTTTAATCATACTACTCCTGTGTTATAGAATAGATACCTTCCCAAGATAACTGGTGATCTTAGCCATGTCTCTGCAAAGGAGGTATTATCTCATTTCATTAACAACAATGCTTCTCAGAATGTCATTTAAAAACTGTTATTTCTTATCAACAATAAGATAACTTTAGGAGTTAGTAGAGCATAGCTATTTGGGAATATTTATAATGAGTTG
The DNA here is from genome assembly GCA_004027635.1 of Crocidura indochinensis. Taxonomy (NCBI): domain Eukaryota; kingdom Metazoa; phylum Chordata; class Mammalia; order Eulipotyphla; family Soricidae; genus Crocidura; species Crocidura indochinensis. The sequence continues at coordinate 11,863 of PVKC010028146.1, forward strand.
ATAGTACACATACTTACAAGTCTGTAGCCTGTATCAGTAAGTTTGGTAAGTGTCTTATGTTTTGTTTGTTTTCTGTTTTGGTAGTAGGAGTTAACTCCTACATAATGCTTACAGAGTTGGTGGTTTCAAGGCACAGAAAATCATGTTTTTCTAGGTCTCCAATTCAGTTTTCGTGGATGCAAAGCTTGTGCTGCAGGCCTTCAATAACAACAGTACAGCTCACATTTTTTATACAGATAGATTGACAAGTGACTGTCTTGCAAATAATGAGCAAAAAAATCGATTAACAAACTAGTACAGATTATAAACCAATATAATCTTTCACCAATAAAGTGTTTTCAGATACAGAAAATACAACAAAATGCTAAATATCAGAGTTCTTAATTATGAGTTAAAATTAGTATAGTCAATGAAATATCACACACACACACACATACATTGTTTTGTTTTTTTCCTTTGATTTCCCAAGTAGTGCTAAGGAGTCCAGAGTTTCTCCAGCAACACAAGATCCAATTATGTGATACTGTGCACTACTGGGTATACTTAGACCTACCCCCAGGAGTGCTGGGGAGCTCTGGAGTATTCTGTGGGACTTTTAGAATAGCACATGGCAATTCTTAATGAACCAAGTGATGCTAGGAATGGAACCTAGTAGGCCATTGCCTACTATCTCCCAAATCCAGATTTTAATCTAAAATAAAAGTTGATTATATTCAGCTCTTTGATGCTAAGGAACAAAGTTTGTCAATGTAAAAATCTTTTAATTTTTTTAACAAGTTTATATAACTTCAAGGACAATAAATGTTTATATATTTTGAAGATGGACTGCTATTATACTATTCCTATTACCAAGACACTAATAGACATATATATTTTTACTGAAAGTATTTGAGCCACAAAGTAGCTCTTATTTCTGCAGGAAACTAAACCAGTCCTTTGTATAAAACACTATAAAGGACTTTACTTTAGAATATAAAACCATATGGTCTCCCCGAGCCTGCCTGGAACTATTTCTGAGCACAAAGCCAGGAGTAACCCCTGAGCTCCACTGGGTGTGACCCAAAAACCAAACAAGGCACTATATAAATATGTATCTATATCTATATATATATGTTTTATACATATAGATACATGTATATAAAATCAATTATTAACAAGCATAATGATGATAAAGAGGAAGAAGACTGGACTAGAGGAGATAAAGGAACAGAGGAGGAGGGCTGTGGGCACTTTGTTGATAGCAAAGTAATCTTTTACACAGAAAAATATTTCAACATGACCATAACTACATTTCATAGATAAATATAAATAAGATAATATTTAAATTATTAACATTTTAATAAATAAGGAAATAATTGAAACTTTTCCTAAGCTTTAAGTATATCAGTTACATAGTGGACATTTTGTTTGTTTTGGGGCCACACTAGTAACGCTCAGAGGTTACTCCTGGTTATGTGCTCAGAAAACGCTCCTGGCTTGGGGGACCATATGTGACACGAGGGGTTCAAAAGCGGTCCGTCTTAGGTCAGCCACGTGCAAGGCAAACATCCTACTGCTGCTCCACAGTTCTGACTGACATTTTTGTTTGCCTGACATATTTTGAGAAGGGAAGAGTGGTCCACACCTCATTATGTTCAGAGCTTATTCTGTTTCAGAGCTTAGGAATCACATCTATAAGTATTCAGAGGACCAAATGTGGTTTGGTAAATTGAATCAGATTCAGTCATAAACTAGGCAAGTACCTTACATGTTGTACTATTTATCTACTCCTTAATAATTAATAATAAATAAAGTATTAGTGTATTAGTGGGTTGGATCTAAGTATCTGTAAAATAATTTATGCAATGATCAATAATTTATGCACGACTTTTAATATAATACAATGTTATGATCTCAATATGGATAGGACTTTTTTCAAAACATAGATATACTTGTGTGGAAATTTATGGATTCTGACTCAATGTTTTAGTTTTGAATGTTCTTATCATTTACAGGATAAGTACTGGAAATTGCTACTAGTTAAGGTTTATAGCTAAATTTTTAAAAGGCAGAAAAACTAGTTTTAGAGAAGTTAAAAAATTCTAAGACTGTTCAACTGATTTATAATTTCTTCCTTCATTTCTGTCAACATGCTTGTCTATGAATAATATTTTATACTGACTGCTACTAATAAAAAGCAGTTTAAATTATATGTTATTTCCTATAAAATTGTACTGTCAATCAAAAGAATTTGATAAACCTTCAAGGAAAAAGCTCCTGTGTCAAATTACAATGTAAATAATTCAAATAAAGGATGGTTATTAAAAGTGGGAATACAGGTATTCATAAATAATACTATTTCATTATAATATGATTTCTCCTGATTTTAGAACAACAAACATAAATTGCAGGTATAATAATATTTCTCCTTTGCTTTTCTCAAATAGACCCACACTTAATGAATATATGCAATATTCTATTTTTAAAATTTTGTAGTAGAATCTAATAATTATGCAAAGTTGCAATTTGTGCATTTTATTATTTTGCTTTCTAGTAACCTATTTTTATTGTGAATTAAAAATACAACTTGTTGGGGTCGGGTGGTGGCGCTGGAGGTAAGGTGCACCGTGGTTCGATCCCCCGGTTCCCCATATGGTCCCCCGTGCCTGCCAGGAGCGAATTCTGAGCAAATAGCCAGGAGTAACCCCTGAGCATCACCGGGTGTGGCCCAAAAACCAAAAAAAAAAAAAAAATACAACTTGCATTTAGTACGGGATAGAGAAATTTTTGTACTGATTATTTGGGATCTGTTAAATAAGCACCAACAATTAAATAGCTTTATTTGGCATAATCATTGGAAGGTTATCATTGATTATACAATATCTTGAACCTTGCTAAGAAAATGCTGTTATTAACAACAGAATTGGAGTGTATGACCCAATCCCATAAAATTTTGGAGAGGTTCTTAGAAAGCTTCATGTAAGCCTAGAAAATACCCATGGACTTCTTGAAAAAGAATTTTTGAAGGTGTGTTACTGATATCTTACTTTCTTCTTGTCTTTGTTATCTGTAGGAAGAAGAAATTTGTTTCCTGAAATTATAAGCTATTGATTGAAAGATAAAAGTAAAAGATAAACTTGGAAAAATAATTTTATATTAGATATGCATAATATATATGAGTTAGTATATATACGTGTTTATATGGTTAATACAGAACCACACTAGTAACGATTTATTTCCTATATAATAAGCATCAAATTTTAAAGAATGCTGGAATGCATGCAAATTGTTAATTACAGGGTGAATATTAACTAACTTAAAATCTATCACTACATGATTTTCAGAATTATTCTGCACACCAAATGCCAGCAAATGTAAAATGAGTTTTTTTTTTTTTATGTTTGGGACACACCCTGTGATGATTAGTGATTGTTCTTATCTCTGAGCCCAGAAACCATTATTTGCAGGTTCCCTGGACCATATGGAAAGCCAAAGATCAAACTCGGGTTGGTCCAGTTCAACCACATGTAAGAAAAATGCCTTATCCATTGTGCTTTCACTCAGGTCCTAGAATGGCATTTCTTTTTAATTTAAAAAAAGAAACGGAGGGGCCCGGGAGATAGCATGAAGGTAAGGCATTTGCCTTTCATGCAAAGGGTCATCGGTTCGAATCCCGGTGCCCCAT
>PVKC010028148.1:0-15527 GCA_004027635.1 Crocidura indochinensis
AAAAAAAAAAAAAAAAAAAAAAAAAAAAAAAAAAAAAAAACCAAAACAAAACAGAAAACCAACAGCAACAAAAAACTACAATAAAACACTGTCAAGACCTGGGCCAGAGCAATATACAGTGATGAGGAGGACGCTTGCCCTGTGTGTACTAGATTTGGGTTAGATTCCCAGTACCACATGGAGCTCTAAACCTTGTCAGAAGTGATCTCTGTGTACAGTCAGGAGTAAGCCCTAAACACTTCTGGCTTTAGGCTAAAATATCAAAACAAATTAAAACTAAACATTCCAGACCAAAGAGAAATAGCTGGTCTACTTTCCATTCAGAAAAAAATTATTTTCCAGCTACATTCCCCTTCCTTAAAATGCAGTGATCAGGGATACAGGTTCGTGTGGTTCTGAGGAGCAAACCTAGGGTCCCTTATGCAAAACAAACACTTTGTGTTAAATGTTCTCTGCAATTCCAGCTAATATGATTACAAACTTTTTATGTGTATATAATAAAATCCTGAACTGTGCCTGAAATCGATAAATTGAAGTCTTTCTCACTCAATTACTTGACCTATTGCAAATTTTATTTTGTTTGTTTTTGGGCCACACTGAGGGGCGTTCAGGTTACTCCTGGCAGACTTGTGGGACCATATGGGATGCCTGGAATCAAATCCAGGTTGGGTGAGTGCAGGGCTTTATGTCCTACCTTCTGGGCTATGACTCTGGCCCCTCCCACCATGTATTGAAGTCAAACATGCTGGCATGGAAAATAATTTAAATATTTCTCTCTCTTTTTTGAGGGAGGGTGTGGGGTTGTTGGGCTACAAATGGCTGTGTTACTCCTGATTCTACACTCAGGAATTATTCCTGGTGGGCTTGGAGGACTACATGAGGTTCGAGGGATTGAACCTGGGTTGGCCATGTATAAGGCACATGCCCTACCCACTGTACTGTCACTTCAGCCCTAACTACCATTTCTCAATGACATCAGTCCACAGCCAAGTCAGTACTTCAGTCCATAGCCAAGAGGGGAAAGACAGGTTGATGCAATGGTCCCTGTGATGCTATCTGATGTGATGAGGTAAGCAGTAGCAGTGGCAGTAATACTCTGATTTTCTCAGATGAAGAGGGCTGGAAGAGCTATGGCTAACTGTCCCAAGATATTCCCCTAATGATCCTTTTGTGTCTTTTCAAACTCTCAGAAGAAAAAATGTGAACTGTCGACCCTGTGCCAAGGGCCCGAAGGCAGGGGTCTCACAAAGGCCATGCACTTGAACCTACCACCAGATTTAGATTACATTCTTCTCAGCAGAAGAAAACTGTAGCCAGTGGAGCTCAGGCCTACCTGCCCTCTCATCCTGTAGTCTGGGACACTCAACACTCTTCCCTCATGCTCAGTCTAGCTCAAAGCTCTTCCATATTCAAACTCGTTCTCAGGCTCCAGAACACCTGCAGAGTTGGCAACGCCAGGATATGATCCAGTACAAAGAAAAACTGTGTATCATTCTAAGCATTGTAGCAGATTCAAAATGTCTGGTTCCATCTCTGGCACTGCATGTCATCACCTCATTTCCAGCAAGAGCAGATCCCTACGAAGAGTCAGGTATAAACTCTGAGCACCACTGGGTGTGGCCCCAAAGTAAAAACAATAACCCTACTTACATTTTTGAGCTCCATTGAAAAGGGCTCTGTCCTTGGGGGTGTCACCAACTTCAATGATTTTGGCACCAGCTAAGAGCTGCATGATGAGACCGGACGTGACGATGGGAGAGATGCCCAATTCCATCAATGTGCCTTGTGACAAAGGGAGAGGAAGAATACAAGGATTAGCCTAGAAAATCAGAATACTACAGAGGTAACGAAATGAGGGAAACACATGCACCCTTATACAAATCCAATGTATTTCAGTTTGTTTAGCTGCACTCAGAGAATAGCACCAGACATTAACCATCAGAACATAATTCAGTTCATCCTGTCCATTATGCCAGGTGGCATCTTATTATGTTTAGGAAGTCACAAGGTATTTAAAGAGATTGCTGCATTAGAATTCACCATAAACAGATTCTTGCTGGATTCACAGATAAGGGTGCTCTCTTTGTCAGTTAATATAAAAGGATAATATTCAAATAATATCCAGAGAGGGTGGGATAGAAAATAAAGGGGGAGGGTATAGGCGGCCAACCTGGGTTCAAACCCCAATATCCCATCAAGTCCCCTCAGCCCAGCAGGAGTAATTCCTAAGTGCAGAACCAAAAGAACTCCTGCTTTGTGTAGCCCCCAAGTAAAATCAAAAACAGAAAAAAAAAATCCAGTCGGAGAGGCCGGAAAGATAGCATGGAGGTAAGGCATTTGCCTTTCATGCAGTAGTTATTGGTTCAAATCCCGGCATCCCATATGGTCCCTGAGCCTGCTAAGAGCGATTTCTGAGTATAGAGTCAGGAGTAACCCCTGACCCCTGACCCCTGCCGGGTGTGACCCAAAAACCAAAAAAAAAAAAGAAGATTCCAGGCTGAAAAGGAGCCCATATAACTCTCACAAATAGTGGTTGTGAATAAACTGCTATTTCTATTGTATTCAAAGTGATCTATATAGACTTGTTTCCAAGTGATTTGGAATTTAGTTTGAGGTACTTTGTGATAATGAACCAATCACAAGCTGTATCATTAAAATGTTCAAAAACCTCCCTCCCTCAAACTCTGTGGTAGTCAGGAGACACACAACCACAATTTTTGGGGACCCCTCCCAATACTCTGCAAATAGGAAAAAGGGAGAGCTCAGAAACAAAAGCTATATTCTGAAAATGTCATCAGAACAGAGAAATCCGGTGCCAATGCCATCATGTTAGTTCTTCAACAATCATTCTGGTGTGTTAATATTTTATACTCTCTGAAACACACTTATCTTGCTATTGTTGTACACTTCATTTGTACTAAATTCTAAATATGACTGTATACCTTAGTGCTGAATTCAGCATTTTCTAAGACCATCTGTTCAGCACATCACATCCTCAGTCTTTCAAAGGCTACAGTAAGTCAGAACTTATTGTTTGGCTGAGGGCCATGCCAGTGAAGTCACAGACGAAGGTACTGAGAGCTGGGGTCTTACCTCTGTTCGAGGCGAGAATGACTCGGATCCAATAGAAAGGGTCTGCTGAATCGGAAGACATGATACCAAAGAGGGGGATCTGGAAATAAGCAGAAAAAAGGGTGTGAATACTGGTCTGTAGCATCCCAATATTTCATCCTCCCAACATGGCGAGAGAGGGAGACCTGGGCTTACCTGGCAGCATACTAAGAAGATAAAGAGCGTGATGGCAGTCCATAGCACTTTCTCCTTAAACTGGATCTGGAAGAGAGCAGAGCGAATTCAGATCCTGACTTCTTTTTATAAACAGGTGAAAAGAAAGGGACTCGAGCCAGTCCATGTTTCCAGAGAAGCATGCATGGAACACCAGTGCCAAACACAGGCTTACCTACTCTCTAGAGCCCTTCCACACACACCATCTCATTTAACCGTCAGCTCAAATAGAATCATCTGTCCTTTACTATGTGGAATCAAAATCTTAGAGTAATCACTGGTATCAAAGCCCACAACTTCTGTGAGATGAATGTGAAGGCGGGCTCTCAAAAGTTCAGGATCACACCTAAGAGCAAAGCCTGGTGCCAAAAACTTGCCTTAGATGCAATGGACCAGGTTCATTCCCTGGCATTACAGATGGAGACCCCGAGTACAGACCCAGGAGTAATCCCCAAGTACCACCAAGTGTGGCCAACCCTGGCCTCCCTCCAATGCCAAATAAGTATGTATGTTGACATTAAAAGTCTTTCCCAGGCCAGAGAGATAGCATAGAGGTAAGGTGTTTGCCTTGCATGCAGAAGGACGGTGGTTCGAAACCTAGTATCCTAGCCAGGAGCTATTTCTGAGCATAGAGCCAGGAGTAACCCCTGAGCACTGCCAAGTGTGACCCAAAATAAAAAAACAAAAAACAAAAACCCAAAAAGCAAAAAGCAAACAAAACAAAACAAACAAACACCTTTCCCATGGGCTGGGGATTATATACTTTGTATATGACACCCTAGGTTCCATCTTTGGCACTACATGGCCTCCAGTAACTCCTCGTGTGGGTCACACTTAGAAGCAAAACCAAAGAAAACCCCCAGCCTAAGACATGCTGTAATGTTCCATATTCCTTTGATGATTTTGACAACCCCTTGTTCTCTTTGCTTTTTGGGGGGGCCCACCCACAATGGTCACTTCTGGTTCGTTGCTCAGGAAATATTCCTGGCAGGCTCGGGAGATATATATGGGATGCTGGGGATCAAGCCTGGGTTAGCCAGATGCAAGGCAAATTCCTCACTCATTGTATTATGGCCTGGCCCTGTCCACTCGTTACTCTTTGTATTTTGGCTTTTGGGTCACACCCGGCAGTGCTCAGGGGTTCCTCCTGACTCTATGCTCAGAAATCACTTCTGGCAGGCTCGGGAGACCATATGGGATACCAGGATTCGAATCACCGTCCTGCATGCAAGGCAAATGCCCTACCTCCATGCTATCTTTCCGGCCCCTGATTTGTTATTCTGTTTTTTTTTTTGTTTTTGTTTTTGGGCCACACCCAGTGACGCTCAGGGGTTACTCCTAGATATGCGCTCAGAAGTCGCTCCTGGCAGGCACGGGGGACCATATGGGAACCGGGGGATCGAACCGTGGTCCGTCCAAGGTTAGCGCGGTAAGGCAGGCACCTTACCTGCAGCGCCACCGCCCAGCCCCCTGATTTGTTATTCTAAGTGAACTAAAATCTGTGCTTGTTGAACAGTTTATTTTTGAGGAATCATGAGTAACATGATATTAAGGAGCAATGTGCAGTTTAGTTTATGTCTTGCTCACAAGCAGCTGTTCCAAAGTTTGCACAGTCCCTCAGCTATTTAAGTACAACAGGTGACACTACTTGGATTTGTTTTTGTAGGTGACTTGTAAAAAATAAGCCAGACCCCTCACTCCCTTACAGTGCTAAGCAGCAGATGGAAAGTCTTTGGGGTCTTCACTAGTTCTTCTGCCTACAATGCCCAAATGGCTTTCTAGGGGTCAACCAGTTCAGTAAAGACAATTAGGGATGAGGACTTCAATATGGATCTTGTGACAGTATTAAGCACACACAAGTGTGTTCTTTGGTGGAGAGGGGATCACAACCAACAGCATTTAGGACATACTCCAGGCTCTGGGATCATGCCTCAAGAATATATGGAACCATATGGAGCACTGGGGTTAGAACCTAATTTGACCATGTGCAAGGCAAGCCCTTCCTGCTTCTCTACAGTTCACAAATCATGCTCTTAAAAAAAAATACCACTTTTTGGGGGGCTGGATAGCACAGCCATAGCACAGCAGTAAGGTGTTTGCCTTGCACGTGGCCAACACAGGACAGATGGTGGTTTGAATCGCAGCATCCCATATGGACCCCTGAGCCTGCTAGGAGTAACCTCTGGGTGCTGTTGAGTGTGACTGAAAAACAAAAACAAAAAAATCACTTTTTTGGAGACAGAATTGTACAGAAGGGAGGGCACTTGCCTAGCACCTTACTACCTGGATTTGATCTGTCACCACATATGGTCACTGAGCCTGCCAGGAGTGCTCCTCCAGCAGTGAACTAATGGAAAAAATAACAATCACCACTTTTTGGGTGAGATCCATGGCTCAAGTGGCAGAAGCCCTGCAGGCATGACCCTTTGGGCTTGACCTCTAGTACTGCATGGCCACTTTAGAGCAGTAATGATAAAAACAAACAAAATTTTGTGACCTGAGGGGAAGCAGGTCTAAATGAGTCATGTCTCGTCCACCACACAGAAGTTTTGCCCGAGTGGACCAAAGGCAGAATATTGCTGTGCATTTATAAAATTACTGTCTTTAGTCTGGGAGCCATAACTCATGGTGCCCAGGGATCTAACCCAGAGCTGCATGCAATGGAAATTCCTAAACCTGTTACTATCTCTATGGTCCCTACATCAGTTTTAAGACTCCAAGTGTCTGTGTTGATGCCCAGTACACAAGCACAAAATTGAGACGAATCATTCCCTGCAAAGGATGTCACTCCCTCTGGTGCAAGAATCAAATAAATCTTGGTGGGCCAGAGCGGTGACACTAGGGGTAAGGCATCGGCCTTGCCTGCGCTAACCTAGGACATACAGTGGTTGGATCTCCAGGTGTCCCATATGGTCCCCCAAGCCAGGATTGATTTCTGAGCTCATAGCCAGGAGTAACGCCCGAGTGTCAAGGGGTGTGGCCCAAAAACCAAAAACCAAAAAAAAAAAAACCCAAACCCCCCCACCCTCAACTTGGTGATGATCTCAAAGTCATATGACTCACACTTGCAAAACTCACTATTGTGGCTTGTACCAGGTGGAATCTGATAAAGTTTTCTATTGTTTACCATTTCTGTTTTCTCATGTTATAATGACCCAGTTCTCAAACAAAGACCTCTGGAAAAGTCTCTCAGGGAGTGAGGTGGAAGAGAGGTAGGGGTATCCCATCTACAGAGAACCCAGGGACTGCTCCAGCTTTGGAACTCGGACCCAAAAAAGCATATTTTACCCGGAGAGGACGCCCTACCGAGGAACAGCTCCCTTTGAAAGGTACAGGAAGAAAAGTAATTCAAGCTGAGTCTAGGAGCTTTTGCCGGCTTGATCCTCTTAAGGCCAGGATCCATTTTGGGCAGAAGGCCAACCCCAAGGAGGTTAAATTTGTTCCAGAAAAAGTACAAAAGATTTCAACTAGAAATTCCCCTGGAGTCGAGCTGAAGCCATTTTTAATTGACCTGGGAACTTCCAGGGTCTCGATGGTGGCATGCAGGCTTGCTGTGGCAATGACCTGGGATGGACTGCTTACCTTCCTCTCCGGCTTCTGGATTTCAGGGAGGATGACACAGAAGGGCTTGATCACTTCCAGAAATTTGACTTGCAAAGAGGGAAGACACAAAAGAAGCAAGAGTTAGGGGACAGAAAGCATCTCCCCACCATCCCAGGGTGTGAAACCTTTACAGCCTGGAAGCAGTTAGAAAAGGAATGCAGGCCCAGCAGGGCCTGTCCACTTTGTGCAGGGCCCCAGGATGGTGCTGGGCATGGGTTGGGGAGGACCCCAAGAGACTCACTCGCCATGACGACGGCTTCTCGACTCCGCGATCGGCGCCCAGGGCCCAACCTCCTCCGCCCTGGATGGAGTGAAGGAGCTCGGCCAAGACAGAGAGACACGTCAGTGCAAAACCCCGCTTCCTGCCACGCGCTGCGGCGCCGAGACTACAACTCCCGGCGTGCCTCGGGGCAACCCGCGCTTCTGCGGCTGCGCGTTACTGGTCTCGCGAGAATCCGCGAGATTTGGCGTGCCGCCGGAAACGGAAGCGCCACGGAGGGAGGAAGTGAGGCCGAGCGGAAGTGTGGCTAGTTGCGCTGTTTTACGAGAAGGGAAGCGGTTTGAATAACTTCCTGGCCCTTTACCGACATGGTTGCGCCCCTTAAGCAGGCCTTTTGTCCCTGCGCCGGATATCCAGGAGATGTTCGGCTCATGGAGGCCGACGGAACTCTTTTAGGTCGGGTCGTGTCGTTGACCCGGAAGAATTTTCTGGCGCGGAGACCGGGAGTGGCACATGTCGGTTTCTGCTTCCGGGTCACCAATGATAGGCGTTCCTGGGAGGCTTCCAGTCTGTTCTATGTGCAGAGCTGGAAGTAGGGGAGCTTCATAATAATATAAATATTTGTGATTTTGATTTCTGCCTTTTCCATGTCTCATCCAAAATTTATGTGTTGATGAAATGTTTCTTTCCCCCATTGAAGAGTCTTGGTTCCGTGTTTATAAATTAGTTTTCCATCATTGTGTGATATGTATTATTTCTGAGTTTTCTATTGTGTTCCATTAATCTGTGTTTTTGTGGGTTTTTTCATGTTGTTTCATTTGTACTGGTTTATAGGATATGCTGATATTAGGATCAGGATTGCTCCACTTTTTTTCTTTTATAGTGCCTTTGTCATAGACGTTCATTTTTAGGTCCAAATATGTTGAACGAATTTTTTAATATTTCTATGAATATTCATGTTGGAATTTTGGTAGGGATTCTGGCGTGTTATTTATTTATTTAAGAAGTCTTTTCAAGGATGAATGGCAAATGTAGCTTTTGAGTATGATAAAAGGTGAGAGTTTGAAAATAGAAATGTATGATAATTTTTAATTGATTGCATGTAGGTTTACAAATAAATAAAGCTGTTTTATTAGATGAAAAAATAAAGAAGTAGGGGAGCTTGTTAGGGAGGTGTTGACCTCTTTGCAAACCTTGAAAGCATTCTGGCAAAGAGCTCATTAGGGAACCTGATGGAAGAAAACATTGCAGAAAGGCCTTGTTGTGTGATTGAATTTATGATTGTCTTGCAATCAGAGGAACAAAACTCTTGCTCAGAAGTCGCTCCTGGCTTGGGGGACCATATGGGAAACCGGGGGATCGAACCTCGGTCCGTTCCTAGGCTAGCGCAGGCAAGGCTTACCTCCAGCGCCACGGTCCGGCGCCAGTGACAATTTCTGAGCGCTTAGCCAGGAGTAACCTCTGAGCGTCACTGGGTGTGGCCCGAACCAAAAAAAAAAAAAAAAAAAAAAAGATCAAGTGTTTTAGAACCTTGAACATGGACTTTTTCTGGAAAGGGACAGGAGAGATTAGGTGCTTGTCTTGTATCTATCTCACTGACCTGGCCTGAATCCCCCACCACCAACATGGTCATTCCCAAGCACTGAGCCAGGAGTAGCTGTTCAGTACTGCCAGGTGTGTCTGTTGCCCTCAATAAAATGGAAAATGATTTTAGGACTATTTTTGAATGAAGAGAATAAGACCAGGTTTTTTGTGCTAACAAAACACTGATATCTTTAGGAGGCTTGTGAACTCAAGTTAATTCTGTGAGCATGTTGTAGATTTTCAAGAGTAGCAAGTGTGAAGTCTTTAAAATAAAAATTTTTTTTTTTGGTTTTTGGGCCACACCCAGTGACGCTCAGGGGTTACTCCTGGCTATGCACTTAGAAGTCGCCCCTGGCCTGGGGGACCATATGGGGCACGGGGGATCGAACCACGGTCCGTCCAAGGCTAGTGCGGTAAGGCAGGCACCTTACCTTCAGCGCCACCGCCTGGCCCCAAAATAAAATATTTTTTAAATACCTAGAATGAAGACAACAAAATCTGGATACCATCTTAATACTTTTAATAAACATGAATCTTGTTCAGTTGCAGAACAACTGATAGTATAATGGTAATATTTTAAACAAAATTGTTCTCATTTAGGGATCAGGGCAGTCTCAGTAGAAAAAAAGATGAAGGGAGCTTGTGTGACAGATTTTGCTAAGATGTAAATTGACCTTCTGTAGATTTCAAAGAATAGTACCAAAAATCAAAAAAAGTGAATCAGATTATTTTTATTATTAATTATTTCAGCACTGGATAAAAGGTTATTGATAATACAGTTGTTTTCCCCCCACAGATACAGTTATTCATGATTGAGTTTCAGTCATGCAATGTATAATACCCTTTACCAGTGCACATTTCTGTTTTTTTTTTTTTTTTTGGGGTCACACCCAGCAACGCTCAGGGTTTACTCCTGGCTCTACATGCTGAAATCACTCCTGGCAGGCTCAGGGGACCATATGGGATGCCAGGATTTGAATCACCGACCTTCTGCATGCAAGGCAAATGCTTTACCTCCATGCTGTCTCTCTGGCCCCTACCAGTGCACATTTCTAACCACCAGTGTCCCTTGTTTCCCTCCTGCCCTCAACCCTCCACTCCACCTGCCTATGAAGCAGACAGTTTTCTCTTTCACACTCTCACTTCCAACCCTACTGCCTTTTAAAATGGTGGCTTACAATATTGTTAGGTGTATCATACCTATCACATTATCTCCTTTCAGCATCCAATTCTTGGAGGACTCAGAGTTTCAGTATCTTACTTCTTCTGCTAGAATTGCTTGGGCCTCATCACTGCTTATGTTCTAGATGGTCCTTCCCTTGATCCCATAATCCAGAGGTCTAATCCATCCTTCCTTCTGCCCACTCCCACTGTCTATGACCTGGTCCTTTAACCACACATTTATGAAGAATGCTGAGAGATGCTGTCATCCTCAAGAGCCCGTGCTGGCTGGAAATGAGAATTCCCCTGAAAGAAAGAAAGATTGGACATGGCACACTTCAGGTGGGGATGGAACCATCAATCTGGCCTCTGTAGTAGAAGGGGAAGAGAAATAGGGGTTTGGGAAGGAGAATGGGAGTAGAAAGTGTAGAGAAGGATGAAGATCAGGTGGAGATAAAACTGGACTCCATCACAGCCATTTTTGTTCATGGGGGAACTGCATCATGTATTCTCAGTCTTATGTGGCCTATTACCACCCTTTTGAAAAAAAATCACTCTGACATTCCCACCCACCCACCTAATATGAACACAAACATAAGGTGCCCCACAGGATTGTTTTGTTTATTGTTTTTGGGCCACACCGGTGGCTCTCAGGGGTTAGTCCTGACTCTGTGCTCAGAAATCGCTCTGGGCAGGCTCGGGGGACCATATGGGATGCCAGGAATCAAACCCAGGTTCATCCTGGGTCATCTGTGTGTAAGGCAAATGCCCTACCACTATGTTATCTCTCCACAGGATAGTTTGAAGGGAGGAAGAAGGCAACGTGCAGAGCCTGATCCCAGAGGATGGTGACTATACCAATCAGTGTCCTTCTCTCTCAGGGCACCTTACTCTCCTACCCCCAAAGTTCTGTTTGACATCTGCTAATCTAGCCCTCAAACTGAAAGTGAAAGAGCCAGTCATTTTATAAAATACCTAAGTTAGTGAATGTGCCTGAGGTTATTGAGTTCACAGGTAAAAGTCTCTCTTTTAAGGTGACTTTACTACTTTACGGTGACATTGCAGAATTTGGTGGTGGAGGATTGTTGTCCTCCAGTGGAGATGCCAGGGAGCACAGGGGGAACAAACCATTTCATTTTTAAAACCCTGTCTAAACCCTTCAGAGAACCCCTGAGCTGAGAATGCCACCAGCTGTCTCCTTTGCTATCCTTAGCCCTTCAGAAAGGGACAGAAACACACAGTCTGGAGCATTCCTGCCACTTTCACAGGAGTTAAAGCAAATATAGCAGCATTGAAAGGCAGCAGTTTGACAGGCACCACAGCCTGTATTATTTTTTTAAACAAATGTGGGAAATCAGGTTTCTTCTGGGATCCTGGCAAGGTCAGAAGGACAGTTTGGATTTCTTTGCTGTTGTGACAGTGCTGAGAATTGAACCCAGGCCTCACACATGCCAGGCAGCTGCTCTATCACTGACTCACAGCCCCAACCTGACTCCTCAGAGTTCTTTAAGAACTTGTGCTCTGATGCATAGAGTCAGTTGTCTGCTGCCTCTTCCTATCTATTTTCTATATTAAAACTATAACCCCCCCCCCCCGGACCCGGGAGATAGCATGGAGGTAAGGCGTTTGCCTTTCATGCCAAAGGTCATCGGTTCAAATCCCGGTGCCCCATATGGTCCCCCGTGCCTGCCAGGAGCAATTTCTGAGCATGGAGCCAGGAGTAACCCCTGAGCACTGCTGGGTGTGACCCCCCCAAAAAAGAACAACCAAAAAACCTATAACCCCTTCCCCAACTTCCTGTCTATCTTACCTGGATGAGAGGGGTGTGTGGTTGGTAACAGGGGTTGCCTCAGGGGTGAGAGAGAGGCCCAGCAAGGAAGAAGCACCACGAAGAGATAAGAGACAGGATAGATGCAGGAGCAGGAAAGAGGCTGTTTAGCTTAGAAGCTGCACATAGTGGTTAGGGTCTTATAATAAAGCTTCATGTCTCCTGAAATCTGACTGCTCTGGATTATTTCCTTGCTGTTATCCTGATACACTTAGACCCACTTTCCTAAAGGGGCATCAGGCACCAGGCTGACTCCATGCACCACCATGGACTACATATTTAATATTTACTACAACACAAACCTGATTAGTGACATTGCAGTACTTCCCTAGAGTCAAGAACCCCAGTCGAGTAATTTGTAGACCATTGAACCCAGTACCTCACATAAAGTTTGTGACCTGCCACTGCCCTGTCCTTGGATACAATATTGATTGTTCAGGTTTTGGGCCACAGTTGGCTATGCTCAGGGAACACTCCTGGAAGGGCTCAGTTAATGGGAGATTGAACTTAGGTCAGCTGCTTTCAAGGCAAGAGCTTTCCCTGCTATATTATCTGGTAGATCTAATAATTTTTAAATAGTTTTTGGTACACACCTGGCAGTGCTCAGGGGTTACTCCTTGCTCTGCACCCAGGAATTGGTGGTGCTTGGTGAACTCTGAGATTCTGGAGATTTAATCTAGGTTGGCCACATGAAATGCAAGTGGTTTACCCACTGTACTATATTTCCTGTTCGTCTGGTGAGTCTAACACTTTAAAAAATATATTGGGGGGTCGGAGAGATAGCATGGGCATTTGCCTTGCATGCAGAAGGATGGTGGTTCGAACCCTGGCATTCCATATGGTCCCTGAGCCTGCCAGGAGCGATTTCTGAACATAGAGCCAGGAATAACGCTGAGTGCAGCTGGGTGTGATCCCCCCAAACCCCCAAACAAACAAACAAACAAAAGAATATATTGGGTGCCAAGAGGTAATACAGCAGTTAGGACAAATGCTAGCATGCACATAACTTGAATTTCATTCCTGGCACCATATGGTCCTCTAAAATATTGCTAGGTGTGAACTGGAAGCTCCCCAGTATCATGAGGTATGGTTCTGGTGGTCCCGAGTATTGTTAGACTTCATTTGGCACTGTAGACCTGAATAGCATGAAGGCCTCATGCTGGACACTGGAACCTCCCATCATTTTAGCTGAGAATTGCTAGTGGGGCCCTGATCACCACTTGGGAAGACCCTGTTCTCTGAGAAAGAAAAGATTTTGGGGCATGTAGGGATGACTCATTGGCCAAATAGCCTGCCTTGCAAGTGTGAGGCTCTGAGTTCAGTCCCCAGAGCTCCTTGTGTGCCGTTTCAGAGCACAGTTCCTCAGTAGGGTGTGAGAGCACCAACCTCGCAGTGTGTGTGGCCCTGAGCACTGCAACTAAAGATATGAGAGCACGGTTCTGGCTAGTAAATGTGAGAGCGCAGTAGAACCACCACATGGGAGCCCTCAGATCTCTGTGTGTATGTCCATGTGCTGTGAGTCACCAGAGCACAAAGGGGAATGAGCAAAACTTGCGATGGAAGAGAGAAGGAGCTTCAGAACTATGGACGAGGCACATGCCTTGCACTGCATGTTCTCTGCACTTCCAGGTATCCTCTTCAAGAAAACATTTATAGGAGATGGAGAGATAGGATGGAGGTAAGGCATTGCCTTGCATGCAGAAGGACAGTGGTTCGAATCCCGGCATCCCATCGTCCCCCGAGCCTGCCAGGAGCAATTTCTGAGCATAAAGCCAGGAGTAACCCTTGATGCTGCTGGGTGTGACCCAAAAAACAAAAACAGGAAAACATTTATAAATCAACCTAATATCACATTTGATATGCTTTTGGGCTTTTCCAGAACTTGCCATAGTCATCTATGCTAACATTTTAATTTGGGGACACATCCATGGTGACATTGCCAGACTTCATATGCCCTTCAGCATGATTAAGGCATAGTTACTGTAACTCTATACTTATATTTAAGTGCCACATCAGCTCTGGAGTCCTGCTGGGAGAGGCCAAGGGGATGCCAAGAGGGCAGGGAGAGCTGCTCTTGAGCCACTAATTTCTGAACCAAACCCAGCTGGTCTTCCATAAGAAGAGTTGAGTACGTAGGCCTGTTTATTTTTCTGAGCCGTAACTCCAATGGCACAGAATGTGCCCTTTTGTGGGTACAGGTTTTCCACGTGTGTTTGTTTGAACAAATCTCACCATCATCCCCATTGCCTGGAACACAACTCTACAATCTCATCTGCATAAACCCAGCTGTGGTTCCTAGGAGTTCTGAAGGTCTCAGGAACTGTGTCAGGACAACAGATCAGGATCAAATCTGTTCTCTGTGCACACAGTATCAGCACTGCCCGGTGTTGTGAGGCACAGGCCTTTCTTCCTCTTCTCTCTATATTTTTGGTCCATGTCTGGTGGTGCTCAAGGCTTACTCCTGGTTCTCTGCTCAGGAATTACATCTGATGGGTTTGGGGGAACCACATGGGATATCAGGGATCAAATCTGGGTTGGCCATGTGCAAGGAAAATGTCCTATTCACTGCCCAGCCATCCCTCCTCTTTTTTTGGGGGGGGTCACATCTAGCAACGCTCAGGGGTTACTCCTGGCTCTATGCTCAGAAATCGCTCCTGGCAGGCTCAGGGGACCATATGGGATGCCGGATCTGAACCACTGACCTTCTGCATGCAAGACAAACGCCTTACCTCCATGCTATCTCTCCGGCCCCCATCCTTCCTCTTTTAAGCCAGGGCAGAAGCTGGACTCCTGCAATGTGTAGGGCTAAGCCACAGTGGGTACTGTGAGCTCCCACAGGGACACTGTCTGAGCACAGTGCAGGATGGCTGGGAAAGGTGCCCTCATTGCCCCCCTTCCTCTCACCCTATGATATCACACAGTGACTTCTCGGGACAGAGAGGCTGGTGCATCACCCCATCAGGAGAGCCTACCTCCAAGGAGGCAGAGGATAGCCATAGAAATGATCTGAGGAGTCACAAGTCAAGGGCACCAGCAAGACCCTAAGGTTTAGCAGTTAATGGCATGTTGCTATATTTGGAGTAGTGACACTGACATTTTGCCTGTAGTATTTTTGGGGGGTAGGGACCACACTGGTCAGTGATCAGTGCTTAATCCTGACATTGTAGGTCACTCCTTGTGGTGTTTCTAGGGACTATATGGGGTGCTAGGACTCTAACCCGGGTCAGCTGTTTGCAAGGCAAGGGCTCTGTGCCCTGTGATCTGCTGTACCATCACTGGCCCCTTTGGCTGCAATATTTTCACGCTGTTACTGCAAATACATCTGTATGAACTAAGGCAAGGTGTGGGGCTGGGTTTCAGGGGTGCATTTTCATTTTGGGGCCACAGCCAGCAACACTCAGGGATTGTTCCTGGCTCTGCACTCGGAAAGCGTTCCTGGCAGGCTCGGGGGACCATATATGATGCTGGGGGTTGAACCTGGGTCCGTCCTAGGTGGCTGTGTACAAAGCAAATGCCCTCTACTGTGCTATCGCTTTGGCCTCTATTTTTATTTATTTTTTTCATTTTTTATTATATTTAAAATTTTTAATTATTTTTGTTTGGGGCACACCTGGAAGTGTTCAGGGCTTGTTCCTGGCTCTGCACTCAGGGATTATTCGTGGCAGGGCTTTCAGGACCATATGGGGTACTAGAGACTAAATGTAGGTTGACCAGGTGCAAGGCAGGTACCCCACCTGATGTATTATCTCTGATGTCTGCTTATGCATTTAATTGAATCAATTTAAAGAAATTAATGTATTTAATTTGTTACTATTATAGTGCCAGGGATTTTTTTTTTTGGTTTTT
>PVKC010028149.1:0-15565 GCA_004027635.1 Crocidura indochinensis
AAAAAACCCACAAATCAATAGATAAAATAATAAGAATGACATCTCTTAGATGCAGCTTCTGTGTGGATCTGAAAGGGAGCTGCCCCCTCCTCCCCCATGTTGTTCAGGCTTCAGTGAACTGGAGTGTGGGGCACAACCTTGCTGGGGCCTAGGAGGATGAGATCCCTTCTAACCTTCTCTGGTCCTTTTCACTGTTAACCTCTGAGACTGGCGTCCCTGTGCCTGCTCATCTGGCTCTTCAAACAATCTTTTTAATGCCTATTAAAATGAAACCCAATAAAAATGCCAATATTAAGTGTTGAAATAATTGATGTAGCGGAGTGAGGCCCAGAGAGCACCTAGGCTGGCTCCTGGTGCAATTTAGCCTCACACCTGGGGGATAAATTTCACAACTGTAATTGCTACCATATAATTCTTCCCTAATGTTGTGTTTTAATTCCTATTTATTCCACGGAGCTTGTAAATGCATTAGGACTTGTCAACATATTATTTTACACTGTTTATGATCAGTAGAATTATGTCCTTCAGGGTTGTATTGTGTGAAAGCTCAAAATAAATGGCTTTAGGCCACATTTAAAAAAAAAAAAAAAGAAAGGCGAGAGAACATAGAGGCTATTGGTTGAGTGTTCAAGAGCCAAAGTCCAGGGTCAACTCAATCATTCTTGAAACTAGTTTTTACCTGTGAGGGCAGATAAAGAGATTCCCTCTCGCCAAGAGCACCAGTCCATGGTAGGAAGTTTGCCACAAAGAGTAGTGAGAGCAGTTAGGGCAGAGAATGGGATCACTATGACAATGAGTTGGAAATGATCACTCTGGATTAGAACTGATTGCTGACAGGAGATAAAGTGATATGCACGATACCCCTTCAGTAACAATATTGTAAACTACAGTGGGAAAAAGAGAGTAGGGAGATGTCTGCCGGAAGCAGACAGGGGTGAAGGCAGTGAGAGGATAGGAGGGAAACTGGGGATGTCAGTGATAGGAAATGTACACTGCTGAAGGGTGTTGGACATTGTATGATTGAAAATCATTAACAACTGTTTTAACTGTGTAACTCATGGTGACTCAATTAAATGATTCATTTTTTAAATAATAAATAAATCAAAAAAGATCCCCTTGCCTAACTGAGTTCTCTGGATAGGAAACCCTCCCAGCGGGTGAGAGGAGTGACTGAATGGTGGGGGTAGTGACTTGGGGACAAGCGTGGGACAGAATTGCTTTTATTTATGCCAGATCTACTCTCTGTCTCTGAGTTTCTTCTGGATGTTTCTTGCTCACTGTTTTCTGGGCGCTGCCCCTTTTAGTTCCGTGGTCCTGCCATCTCAACCCATAAAGAGGAAGACCTGAAACAAATACCTACTTAGTATAAACGTAACCCCTTAGGGTTCCAATGCTGCTCCATGCCTTTTCTGCAAAGGACAGGATTCTGTGCATTGAAGCATGAGACACCCTGTGTATTGGGGTACAGGGTCTGTATTGATGATTTTGCTTTTTGCCCCAGAGCCTTCCTAGCACCCTTCCACAGCATCAAGTTCAAGTTCCTGCTTAGCTGCTTTGGAGATACCGAAGGTTGGGAGGAAGCCTTGGCCCTTTCCCATGGTGGGGTGGAGTCCATCTCCCCAGTTCTGTCCTGGAAACAAGGTGCCCCTGTGGAGCCTTTGCCTGTGTTGCTGCCTACTCTGCTCCCTCTCGACACTCGGTGCTGTGCTCTGGCCCTACAGGCAGCGAGTATGATGAGGAGGAGGTGGATTTCGAAGAGTCGGACAGCGACGAGTCATGGACCACGGAGAGCGCCATCAGCTCGGAAGCCATCCTCAGCTCCATGTGTATGAACGGAGGGGAGGAGAAGCCCTTCGCATGCCCGGTTCCCGGGTGTAAGAAGAGATACAAGGTAAAGGGGCTCCCTTCCCCCCTTGAAAGGTTGACAAGGTGGGGTCCTCACAAAGCGCACCCGGGCACTGGCTGTGACTGATTCCTGACTGCTTGACGGGAGGGGAGCAAATAACAGCAAATGGGGTTCCTCTTTAGGTGTATCTTAGGAGCCAACCCATCGGGTCCCTCCAGAAGAATACTTTTAAGTTTGACATGCCACAGTCACCCACAGAGCAAAATGGGGGGCTTCAGCTTCCAGCAGTGGAAGCCTTAGCCCAGCCCCTGAGGCTGAGCCATGAGAGAGTGGAGAGAGAGGCTTGTTTTCACACCAAACTCAGCGTGCCTGTCAAAGTCCTTCCAGCAAGAGACCCAGGTCCTGGGCAGGGAGCCAGGCTCTATGGGGACCAGGCACTGAGTAGTGGGGTGGGGCATCTGTTTCAATAAATAAAACACACATAGCATGTGTGAAACACCCACAGTGGGGGCTGGAGTGATAGCACAGGGCTTTGCCTTCCACGATGCTAACCCAGGTTTGATCCCCAGCTTGCCATAGGGTCCCAAGCCTGCCAGGAGTAACCCGAGCACTGCTGGGTGTGGCCCCAGATCAAACAAACAAAAAGACACCCAGTGTTCAAGTGAGGTCCAAAAGTGTATTAAGAAATCAGGCAGCGGGGCCGGAGAGATAGCATGGAGGTAAGGCATTTGCCTTGCATGCAGAAGGACGGTGGTTCGAATCCCGGCATCTCATATGGTCCCCTGAGCCTCCCAGGAGCGATATCTGAGTGGAAAGCCTGGAGTTTCTCTTGAATGCTGCCAGGTGTGACCCAAAAGCAAAACAAAACAAAACAAAACAACAAAAATCAGGCAGCACATCCACTAAAATCGGAATGATAGAGATTAGTATAGACCCCACACAAAATGACATCCAAATTCATGAAGCATTTCATATTTTTTCAATTAAAGAATTCATTTATAAAAAAATAATAAAATAAACCATCCAAAAGAATAAAAAGGTAAGAGGTGAAAAAAAAGAAAGAAAGAAATCAGTCTGCAGACAGCTATATAGCGGGTGAAGTGCTTGTCTTGTACATAACTGACCTGGGTTTCTAGAACCCTGCTAAGAAAGATTCCTGAGCTCAGAGCCAGGAGAAAGCCCTGACTATCGATGCCCAAAAAGCAAAATAAATAAATGAAATAAAATCCACAGATCAGAGAGAAAAAGGTTGGCACTCTTGGTCATTTGGTTATATGTTATTCACACACCCTCCAGCTCAACAGATAGGTTTATTGGTTTTTTGGTTGGTTGGGTCCTGGCTCTGTGCTCAGAAATTTCTCCCTGCAGGCTCTGGGGGCCATACAAAATGCCAAGGATTGAATCCAGGTCCGCTGCATGCAAGGCAAACTCCTTACCTGCTGCGCTATTGCTCCAGCCCCCGGCTTATTGTTTAAAGACTGGGACACTGTGTAGAACATGAGCACTTCTCATAAGTGTGCCTTCAGGCTTTCTGAGCACAAGCTGTGTTTTAGTCCTTTTTATACCTGCTACAGACAGGAAACCATGGAGCAGGTAAGTGGCGTAAGATTTCATCTTAGATCAGCCAGTGGTGTATTCCCAAGTGGATCATTCTGGAGCTGAGTCACCTACAGTGTAGTGGGGATCACTGAGGGGGGACACTCTCTGTTCCTTTCAAAAAGGAAGTCTCCCAGCAGGCACTGAGAGGGTTTTTCTGACAGTGGAGCAATAGGAAAAGTAAGTCCGGGCACTGCTACCTTGATTCTCCCCTTGAGATCTCAGAAACTTTGCTGGCTTTTGTCCCTGTGGGGCAGCTTTGTGCTACAGAGCAGGTTTGTCCTTTGTTCTTTCAAGGTGATTCTGCCTGGGCAAGATCCCAAACCTGGCCAAGGCCCCTCTGGGTGACATGGCTCCTGGGCTACACCCTTTTCTCTGGGCATGAAAGATGAGGTTTTCCTTCTCCCACCTCTGCCTTGGTTATCTTCCTGCTCGCTCACTCGCTCTCACTTCTATTTTCTTGCCACTGTGACTTTTACTCTTGGCTTTTCTTTTTCTTGAACTTCCAGCACTTTATTCATGCAGCTAAGTCAAAGGTGGCGGTGTTTGCTTTACCCTTATCTCTCCTAAGGCCCAAATTGGAGCAGCCTTGGCTGCAGCTGTCCCTTCAGTGCCATAGGGGCCCCTCATGGCAGAAGACAAACTTGATTCACACCAGCAAAGTTTGACTTGCCATTGGCGGAGTCATGAAACAAGAAATGAACATGCGCAGCCTCAATTCTCCTCAGCGGGGTTTGTGGGGATCTGGGTCAGGGCCCTGTCACAGGGAAGCTCTAGTTCCCCTGCCACTGCAGGTGAGACTATCAACAGAGAAATAAGGTGACAGGCCTCACAGAAAGAGCTTTACAGCAACAAGGGGCAGGTTAGAAGATGGACTCATTGTCAAGCAGCCGCGATGTCTGTGTAGTCACACAAACCAATTTTGACAGACCAAGTGAACAAGGACTCAGGAAAGCAACCCTTTAGGGACAGTGGGCACAAAGATGATCAATAAATTTACTTGAGGGCTGGCCCGAGGCAACTTCCCCTGTGACGACAAATAAAGATTTCAGATTCTAGTTCGCGTTGTCTCATCTGCCAGGAAAAGACCAGGGACTGCTCTCCACAGCTCCACCACCTCTAACTCACCCCGACACTGCACTTGGCCGCCTCAGGCCCAGCACAGGCAGAAGTAGTATTCTGGTGTTTTCTCAACTCCATGGACTCTGGACAGCTTATGGGAACGAATCTGGGAGGGGAGCCGGTTTCAGGGGTGCAGGGAGTCAGATGGAACCTGCTAGCCAGGCCCAGCCCTTCCCCTGTCCCAGTAGCTTCTACAAGTGGTGCCCCTGGGCTCTGTCTCCTCTCATCAGTTGAGGCAAGAGGCTCTCTCCCTCTTCTCTCTTCTTTCTTCTCCCTCTCTCCCCTCTCCTCTCATCAGTTGAGGCAAGAGGTTCTCTCTCTCTCTCTCCTCTTCTCTCTTCTCTCTTCTTCCTCTCTCTCTTCTCCTCTCATTAGTTGAGGCAAGAGGCTCACACCCCAGGCTGGGTACCCAGGAAAACTTGCCAAACTGCTGATACTGCCTTTGCCTGCAGTGAATCAGGCATCTCTGAACACCCCACAGGCAGTGGGGCCCAGACAACAGGACGAAGCTTTGGTCTTCATGACTGTTTGGGCAGGATTCCAAATACGCAGGTGGGCTACGTTTTCTGAGGCCACTTCAACCTGCCTCTCCCACTCTCCTCCTTTTCCTTTCCAATCTCTTCTCCTCTCTTCACTCCAATCTGTCTCTTGTCCCTCTTTCTCTCCAATCTCTCCGCCTCCTCACTCTCTCCTCTCTAACCTATATCCTTCTCTTCTTTCTTTTTTCCTCTGTAACCCTCCCTAACCCCAGTCCCATTGGTCCCAGGGCCAACTTTCTGGCTAAATGACTCTCTGTAGATAATTAGAACTTAAAAAAAAAAATAGCCCGTATTCCACAGCACCATCCTTCTCCAGTGATGAATCCTAAGCACATCATAGGGATAGTTTTCCCAGGATGAGCATTACATAGAAATCGGGAATTCTGAGTTTCTAACAGTAGGGGGCGCTGGAAGAGACGTTTTTCCATTAATGCCATTCTTTCAGACTATAAGGAAATAGCCCAGACTCATGTATTCATAGCAGATGAGAATCACCTCAAATGTTTCCCCAACTCTTCTGCATTTGCTAAGCTTCTATAATTATCTATTCTGAAAACAGATTGAGGGGAGGAGAGTGGTCTGGCTTGACTCACTTTAGGATTCTAAGAGCTGCATAACCAGTGGATTGGGGGTGACCAGCTGGGGCTGATGGCTGACTCCTGATGCTGCCAGCACCTTCACTTACAGCCCTAACATGCCTTCAGCCTTCTCTCCAGGCAATGGCAACCTCTCCTTTATGTAGAACTTCAGGCTCCCAAGAAACTGAAAGCTAGTTTTTGTCTTGTTTTTTTAACATTTTAGGCATCCTGGTTTACAAACCTGCTAATGCAGGGTTTCATGCATAAACCACTCCAACTCCACAACCTCCACCAGTGTCCACCTCATCCACTGTCCTGGTCCACCCCCAAACCATGGTAAGCTTCCTAGAGAAGACCAGCTTCTGTTGGCTTTAGGCATTTTACTTCTCCTGCCAATTCTTTATATTTGGCCAGTTTCTTTATATTCTGCCTTTGAGAGATCATTCCGTGTCTGTCCCTCTCCTGGCTCACTTCACTCAGCATGACACTTTTAAGACCTGTCCAGATAAATGGACATTCAAACATTTTATTTTATTTTTAATTTTTATTTTATTTATTTATTTATTTATTTATTTTTGGTTTTTGGGTCACACCCGGCAGTGCTCAGGGGTTACTCCTGGCTCCATGCTCAGAAATTGCTCCTGGCAGACACGGGGGACCATATGGGGCACCGGGATTCGAACCGATGACCTTTTGCATGAAAGGCAAACGCCCCACCTCCATGCTATCTCCTGGGCCCCAACATTTTAATACTATGTTACATGTAAGACTTCTTTGCAACTAGATCATCAGTTACATCTTGGCATCCATGAGTGAAATATTGAGACTAGCCTTGTCTCTTGAAAAACTCAGTTCCCTCATGCAGAGCAGGTGGTAGTTGCTGATGGTAATAAAGGAAAGTGACCCCAGTGCGAACCTCACCCCACTCCCCTGCCAGCTCTACCTATCCATTACCTGCCTCATCCTGTACCCCCATTTTCCTTCACATGCAGCCCCTGAAGGAGGCCTGTTAAAGTCAGTTTCTGATGACTGAATGTCCCAATTCTTGCCAACTTTTAAGACTTTTCAAAGATCACCAGGTTTGTACCAGTTAGTAAATACCAGGTACTTTTAGTTTCAACACTTTCATTATAGAATTCTGGAGGGAAATATGGGCACTGGAATGAGATTTCCTTTAGAGCTCCTTGCAGTTTGATATGAGATTGGGCACATTCCTTCACATGAAACAGAACTAAAGAAGGCAGTAGACATCAAAAACTCCTTGAGCAGGGCCTGGAGAGAGAGCACACTGGCAAGCTGCCTTGCAAGCAGCCGATCCAGGACCAAAGGTGGTTGGTTCGAATCACAGTGTCCCATATGGTCCCCCGTGCCTGCCAGGAGCTATTTCTGAGCAGACAGCCAGGAGTAACCCCTGAGCACTGCCGGGTGTGACCCCCAAACCAAACCAAAACAAAACAAAAAAAACTCCTTGCGCAGTGGATAAATCTGTGACGTTGCTTTCCCACTCAAGAGTTCATTTTCCTTTGCTCTTTTTAAAGACCAGAGAATTGAAGCTTTTCATTTAATGTAACCTAGAATATTTGAAATATTTCACAAATTCCATAATCATTTCAGGTTCTGCAATAAGTCCATGTTTTCAAACTCCTCACATCTTAAGAAGTGGAAGTTCCGGGGCCGGAGAGATAGTGAAGGGGTAGAGCATTTGCCTTAGACGCTGAAGGATGGTGGTTCGAATCCCGGCACCCCATATGGTCCCCCGAGCCTGCCTGTAGCGATTTCTGAGCGTAGAGCCAGGAGTAACCCAAGCGCTGCCGGGTGTGATCCCCCCCACCCAAAAAAAGTGGAAGTTCCCAGAACTACTTGTGAATGAACACAAGGGAAGTCTTGATCTGCTTGGGGTAATATTTATGATGAGGATGTCCCCCTGATACTTGGGAACATCTTAATTTACTGGAATGGAGAGAGTGATGGTGAAATAAGGTTGGAGTGTTCTGGCCACTCCTAAAAATGCAATCTTTCCAAATATATCACTGGCATCCTGGTTTTTCCAAAACAAGGAAACTGACATACAGACACAGCGGGTTTCTGTTTCACAGCCAGAACTGGAGTCTAAGAGACCAACCATACTACAGATATTCCAATGGGACAGACCCATTCCATCACCTATTGCAGCATCTTCAATCTTGGGCCTGTCCTCCTTCTAGGGAACTCCACATCTTTCACTAGCTCCTGTGGGACTGCCTTCTTGTGGCTTTAACCATTTCTGGTTTCCATCTTTCCCTCACCTAATTAGCTACAAGCCTACCTGGAGACTCTAAGCAGTCCTGTTGCAGAATAATTTCTGACTTGGCCAAATATTTTTATTTCTTTGCGGTATAATTTCTGACAAGGTGGGACAGGGATAGTTGTCCCTCATCTCTCAATTTATTGGCCTGAGGCTCTGTGGGATACCAGAGTGCCACATGCTTCTGCAGAAACATGCCACTCAAACAAGGGTTGGTCTCTTTGGGCAGGTGCCAAGCCTTGGCAGATAGGGGTATCTGTCCATCCAAGTCTTTGCATGAGAGTGATTCTTCTCATTGGCTCTCTCATGCTCCATCACAAGCTCCTCTCCCCCAACTTCTTGAACGATGAAGGCAGTGCTTCCTACCAAAACAAAAAAGGGCAAGAGCCCAAGATGTAGAAAGCTGAGCCAGATATTCAGCAAAGAGATTATTTGTCCACATGCTTCTTTCACTCACTGGACAAATTTCAGACCCCAAAGAGAGGTGCTTGCTCACCACTGAGTGGACACCCCTGAGTTAAATTCATCTAAGAGTGAGTCTTCTACAGGGCTCCTTTAAAGTGTTCAAGTACGAGGGAAATGTAAAAGTCGTTAAATTTACTTACTGGCAACTCCCAAGCAAACAGTGAGGTCTCTTTTAAGAAATCCATTCACACACACATTTATGAGGACTTAGGTGTCAGACATCAAACGAGGCTTATGAATCCAAAACAGTCTCATCCTGTGTCCTGGGAGCTCAGTTAGGCCACATTGTGAAGAAAGTAGAGGACTTGGAAGGATCCTTGCAGGGCCTAGGATTCAACTCAGTGGGGACTATGCATAGATAGTACTTAAGGAAACTGCCCATTCTTTTTTTTTGTTGTTTTTGTTTTTTGTTTTTGGGCCACACTCGGTGAACGCTCGGGGGTTACTCCTGGCTATTCGCTCAGAAGTCGCTCCTGGCAGGCACGGGGGACCATATGGGGAACCGGGGGATCGAACCGCGGTCCGTCCTAGGTTAGCGCAGGCACCTTACCTTCAGCGCCACCGCCCGGCCCCGGAAACTGCCCATTCTAATGATGTGTGCTCAACGACTTCCTGCTGTAAGCCAGCTCTTCTTCCCCTTTCCCTGACTCATGGATCTGATAATATTGACTTGGAAATTAAGTACTAGGCTCAAGTAGCACTTGTTATTCACCCCACCCATTACTCAAGGAGCCTATTTTCTTGGGGTAAACAGTAGCAACTGATTAAAATTCTTCAGAAATTCTAGACATGCCATCACAGAATATTCTCATGAGCTAGCAAAACAATGTATAGAAACTCACAAAGCAGGCCAGAGCATTACTACAGCAGGTAAGGTGTTTGCATTGCGATATGGCCCCTGAGCCCTGACAAGGATCCCTGCATGCAGAGTCAGTATTAAGTCCTGAGTATCAATGGTGTGACCCACCCCCCACATACACACACATCCAAAAACAAAAGCCACGAAACCCAGGGACCAGAGTATAGAATAGCAGGTAGTGGCCCAAAAACGGAAAGAAAAAAAAAAAAAAAAAGGTTGCTCAGAAAGCATTCTAGCACTCACTATCTGTATCACTTGGGAATGTGAACGCTAGTTTGAAATTTGGAGTTCTTCTGTTAGTGTGGACCTTGAACTTACAAATGCTTTCACACTCTGCCAGGGCAGTTTCAGACAAGTGGCTCCCAGAGACATCAGAGACATGAGCTCACTTAAAGTACAGGCAAAGCTTTAGGCAAGGCTGAAACAGGCCAGTTGTCAAGAAGCAGCGAAGAGCTGAGTTTATCAGAAACATGCAGTCTTGTCACCACTGCCCCAATGTGCTTTGTTTAGAAAAATATTCGCTGGCCATCTCGAGATTATTTATGGATTGACACACCTCAGAGCTGGGAGTAAAAAACCGAAACAAAGTGCCCGAAGCAGGAAGGAACTGAATGTCACCTGTCGGCCAATCTTAACTACCTATTTTCCAGGCAACCAAAGTCAGGTCTTTCAGTTTTAGAACATTGAGCCTAATTTGCAATGTCCTTGAGTGAGCCTTGTGCAGTGCTCAGCCCATGACGACCCGGTCTGGAGTCTCCACAAAGCCTTTTTAGTAAAGAGCCGCTGCAGAGCACACCTGCACTGGGGCTGCCCCTGCCTGCCAGGCGTAACGTTCTGAGTCCATCTAATGGGTATAATTTGTCTTCTTCACAGAATGTGAATGGCATCAAGTACCACGCTAAGAATGGTCACAGAACACAGATTCGTGTCCGCAAACCATTCAAATGTCGGTGTGGGAAGAGTTACAAGACAGCTCAGGGCCTGCGGCACCACACAATCAATTTCCATCCCCCGGTGTCGGCTGAGATTATCAGGAAGATGCAGCAATAACATGCTGGTCATAACTGTGCCCAGAAATCCTCACCAGCAGTTGCTGATTTTGAAAACAGCCACCTTTTTTTCAGGGGAAGCATTCAGCAACCCTTTAAAGAATTAAATGCATGCTTTAAATTTTTTCTGTAATTTTGGAATGATGTATCTTTGTAGAGTTAATGATTTTGTACATTTGCACATGTCACGATCATCCCCATTTTCATTACTTTGATATAAGGTGCTAAACAACAAACAAAGCTCTAGGTTCTTCAGCACATTTCCCCCAAAACAAAATAAAAGTGAGGGCATGTTGCATATTGTTTAGTTGTATTGCATTGATCTCAACTTGGGGGAGGGAGGGAGGCGGGGCTGGCACTGACATTTTCCTTCCTAAGATTGTAATGTGATTGAAGTATTCAACACATCAACTCACTATGTTCAAAACCAAAATAATACCTTCATTATCAAACTGGTTACCATGCCTTACATAATGGAGTTAGTATTTGTGAGTAGAAAGACTTTAGGTAACGGAAATATAAATAAGAATGTTTAACATAATATGCTAAAAGTATTTTCATATTTAAATAACATACATAAAAGGTGTGCTTTCTGTGTTTTATATTTCTTGCAGCGAATCTTTTTGCCCTTTAAGAAAAACCTGAAAATCTTGCCATTTGACTTACCGATTGTTTTTAGTGTTAAAAGTGGCATTTTTGTACGGAATAGTTTGTTCAGTTCGCTCTATTCATACGTTCATCGAGTGCCTGCTGGGTGCAAGGGATTCAATTTCTGCCTACTGATATTTGTGGACCAAGATACCAGTTTAATGAAGTACTTTTCCCTGAAATCTGTTCAGAAACACTTTGAAATATTAAGTGCAAATTTGTATGTGTGAACTTGAGTTCTCGTCATCTTCAGGTGAAGCTTTAAAGCACTTTGTAGTTCTCTATTGCCAACAGATTTAATATTTTGTGTGTTGCCAATTCTTGCAACCACTGCCCTAAAACCCTATGCGGTTGCAAATCAGAAGTGAAATTCCAAGCACATTTTACCTGGGAACATTTTTGTTAAGACCCCTGTTGCCTCTCATGCTCATTGTGTTTTTAGACTTTTTAAAAGGCACTTTCACCACATTAGAGATGTCTGTATTCCCGCTGGAATGTCTGTTTAGCTTTATAAAACATTTTGCTGAAATAAGAAATTGAGCCTTATTGACAATTAAGTGCTTCTTGCAGTCGGTGGTCAAAGAGTGACTGATAGATGAGATGACCTGAGAGTAACCACGCCTGGACCATTCCTGGAGTTTTCTCACTGATACCATCATGCCTTGAGTGTTCTTTTCTCCCAAGTGCTATTTCTTAAACATGAGTTTACCAATTGCCGAATTATGCAATAAAAATTGCTTTGAGATGACTAACTGCCCACAAAACTGGTTAAAGCCAATGTGAATTACTTATAAAATCCTTTCTTTCCATGTTTCCATTTTCCAAATGTCTCCCAGCTGGGAAGCACGTGTCCCTCCCTCAGTTTTTCAACATTTTCCAAGGATGAAAATTCTGTTAGCCAAATGGGTGGCTTGTATAATCTTAAGTTGTGAATCCCTCATAATGAGAGATTACCAAGTATTTATTATAGACACTGCCCTCAAAAAAATTTTCTCAGATCTGGGAAGAATTGTCTTGGTCCTGAGTACACAGTGTTAAATGTTTCAAAGGGAGATCCAGACACGAGAAGTAACTAGTCGGTGCATAAGAAGGCCCCACTTGGCTATTTCATATCTACCTACAATTGACCAAAAATTCCTTAGGCCAGCAATTATTATTTAGCTTTGCTCTTTCTAGTGCAAGAAACTGCAGGCTGGATCAGTAGTTCAACAGCTAAACAAACAGTCATAAAATAGTCATGTGCATGTTATATTTCTTTAAACTATAAAACAAATTCCAATTTCTATTGACTTATCCATTGTGACAGTATTAATAACTAAACAGGTAAGGATGGGAATATTTTGTTATACTGTGTATAGTGAATGTAATGTACTGTGTCTGTGAAAACTGTGCTTTAAATTATATTTTCATATGTTTTGTTGGGGACAGAGCACGTTAAGTCGGAAAGCCACAGAGGTTTGTTTTAAAACTGAAGACAAATTAATGAATCAAAATTCCTGTCAAGAAAAGCTGCTTACACATGTAAATGAAATCCCATTTAAAATAAACTGCCTCTGACCCAAAATAAACTTGGCTCTTTATTTTCATGAGTGTCTGTTAAGACCAGTATCATGTACACACAGAAAGGACTGTCTCCATATTTGGTGTCTCCATCCTACTATATGGTAGATTCCCTCCAGGCCACCCCCAAGAATTCAGTTATTCCTGTATGTTTTACTTGGATTGTCTGGCTTACCTATCAATGACAAACTCTATGTATAGGTCCAAAAATTCCTCTATAGATTTTAGGGATGGAGAGGATAACCCAAAGGTTGAGAATTCAGTGTCATTCCCAGCATCATCTCTGCTCCCATCCTGACTACCAGAAGTGACCCCAAGCAGAGAGATAGGAGTATTGCCCTGAAAAACACTCAAACCCCCCACAAACAGTTAAGCGTTAGATTAGTAAGATGAACAATCTCATTTCACTGGTAACGTGGTACTTTATAAAGGTTGAAGGGTACACGTAGGTTAGTGTGGCCCATAATTAATAATGGACATAATCTACCCCCAAAGTTAAAACTTTGCATCTCATTTTTTTGTTTTAGTGGTTTGGGGCCACACTCTGTTGTTTTCAGGGATCACTCTTGGAGGACCATTGGACCATTTGAGATATCAGAGATAGAACCAGGGTCAGCCCTGTGCAAGAAGAGTACCTTAACCAAAATCCCTAACATATGGAAGAGTTGTAAATTTTATAGCCTTCAGGTCTGCCGTGTTCAATATATGCTGTCAGAGATACGCCTAATACTGTTTTACCTTATATTCAAAGTTCTTCAAAGGTTAACCACACACAAATTCTGTTCCTAGAAACAAATGCAAGTGTTGTGATGTACAAATAGTTCCTATATGTTCCTATATATGACAAATGTTAGGGGACCATCTGGGACAACTGGTTTACTTAAGACAAATTTATAAATATTTGATAACTACAAAGGCAGCCCCCAAAAATATCAACAACATCCATATTCTAAGGAAGAGAAATTCAATTCAGAAATGATAATGGCCAAGAACAAAAAGAGATACCTAAAACTCAAGATACTACACTTAATGAAAAACCTGAGTCATGAAATTAGACAACTCCAGAACTGTGTCCTCTTTAATTAATGTTGAGAGCAGTGTACAGCAGAGCCAGAACACACACATTACTTCATTTGAGTTTATGCGTTAAATGTTTAATCACTTATGAAAAATGTCATCAGCAAAACGTGATATA
Source organism: Crocidura indochinensis (assembly GCA_004027635.1). NCBI lineage: Eukaryota > Metazoa > Chordata > Mammalia > Eulipotyphla > Soricidae > Crocidura > Crocidura indochinensis. The sequence continues at coordinate 13,742 of PVKC010028149.1, forward strand.
GATACATTTGTGTGATTTTATGACAGATGTAAAGCAATAGTACTAACATATTTTGTTCCATTTTCTCCTTTCGATGTAATTTCAAGATGCCTTAAAAATAATCATTCACATTATTCTACATATTTTTGTCATAATATCTGCAAAATAAGCCTTCTATTCCTAAAGCAAACATTTTAGATATGATGATAGTTGCTACACTGCAAGGATACAATCTTATTCCCCATGCAGTTCCATTTCCAAAGGTTAAAAGAGCATTGATTGCATGGGCTAAGTTATAGAAACTTCTGTATTCCAAGAATTACTTTTCAAATCTGTTAGGATAAATTCCTTTTATTACAGAATTTTAGTAGTCACACTCAATGAAAAAGGCAAAGAGAAGGTTGCAGAAATTCTGCTAATAACATACTCTTTTTTCAGTGTGCCACATCAAAATAATCCGTTTCCTTTAGTCATATCATCTTGCAAATTAAGGAATAAATATACAAACACACAAAAGCTTCTTTCCTTAAAGGAGTTAAGATTAACAGAAGTTAAATTATATTTACTAATAAGACAAAGATTTACTCTGACCCTCGTATCACCAAACTCAAACTAGCTCTTGGTCAGAAAAGTACAAGAAAGTTCAGGAAAGCAACACCCTGGTCCTTGCTTGTCTACTTAAGGTGTTCTCATTACCTGCAAAACTCAGCTCAAAAAAACACTACTCAAAATTTAGAACATTCTGATCAAAATGGGTCTGCACATGCCTCTCAAACCCCTGCTGGTCATAGTCCGGAGGGAACTGCTCGCTGCACATCGGACACACCTTCCAGTGGCTCTCAACATGTTCTTCAAACTTGCTCTGATCATAGTTGGGCGGGAACATCAATTCACAGAGAGGACACTTCTTGTGAACATCGAAGCTTGAAGAGACAGGAAAATGGGAACATCACAGTCTGTCCATTTAAACTTTAAAGTGAGCTAATTTTCAGGATAGGACAAGTTTATAATCATCACCCTAAATGCATCTTCATAGTAAGAAGCTGGCCTTAAAAGTCCTCACAGTCCTTCCACAAGCAATTGTGTCAGAACATTTAGAAAGAGGTTGGATTTTTTTTTTTTTCATTAAAACTCAGAATTGCTAATGAACCAAGGCTTAGGGACAAGAACTGTTCAATTGTAACAGAAAGTACCTCCAGTGACACTATAAAGATGACCAGCATTTAGCGCCCAAAACAGGTTCATTAGCACTGGCTCACAAGAACTGTGTAATACTTGGCATACAAGAATCACCTGGAGGGTTTGTTAAAACATCTGTTGCTGGGCCCCACTAGAGTTCAGAGGGTTGAAGGGTGGACCCTGATCATTTATTTGCATTTCCAACAAGTTTTCAGGAAACTAGTCTACAGTATCCAATTCTAGAATAAAGAGAAATTACCTGGAATCAAAGCAAAAGCCTGCTCCGTGACCACGCAAATGCTGATTCGGAGGGTCAAGAGCAATGGGCACACTCTCATTTTCCTAGGTAAAAAAAAATATTTGGTAACTTTTGAGAAAAGTAAAACAAAGAAACCCAAACATCTTAATTCATATATACACAAAGGAATTAAGGTTTTTCATAAATAAGGTTACTTCTATGAAAACACAAATTCAAAAGATTATCTGTAGCCTATGCTCTAGACTAGAGCACCATTGTCCAGAGCTGCTAAAACCCGAGCCAACCCACTGACAGATGTCTTCACAAAGAAGGGAGCTGTGTGTAACCAACATGCTCAGTAGAATACTACAAAAATAAAAGAAGCTTTGCTCTTTATAATGTGATATGATCATACTAAATTAAATAAA
>PVKC010028150.1:0-15536 GCA_004027635.1 Crocidura indochinensis
CAGAGAATGGCACACATCACAAAGAACGAGAACAAACAGTGTTGACAGGGATGTGGAGACAAAGGAACTCTTATCCACTGCTAGTGGGAATGCCGTGTAGTTCAACTTTATGGAAAGCATTATGGAGATTCCTCCAGAAACTGGAAATCAAGCTCCCATATGATCCAGCTATACCACTCCTAGGAATATACCCTAGGAACACAAAAATACAATACAAAAACCCCTTCCTTACACCTATATTCATTGCAGCACTATTTACCATCGCAAGACTCTGGAAACAACCAAGATGCCCTTCAACAGAGGAATGGCTAAATAAACTGTGGTACATATACACAATGGAATATTATGCAGCTGTCAGGAAAGATGAAGTCATGATATTTTCCTACACATGGATGTACATGGAATCTATCATGCTGAGTGGAATAAGTCAGAGAGAGAGAGGGAGAGGGAGAGAGAGAAAGAGAGAGAGAGAGAGAGAGAGAGAGAGAGAGAAACGCAGAATGGTATCACTCATCTATGGATTTTACGAAAAATGAAAGACATTCCTGCAACAACAATAATAATCTTCAGACACAAAAGAGAAAAGAGCTGGAAGTTTTAGCTCACCTTAGAAGCTCACCACAAAGAGTGATGAGTTTAGTTAGAGAAATAACTACTCTTTGAACTGTCCTATAAATGAGAACGTATGAGGGATGTGGAGAGCCTGTCTAGAGTATAGGCGGTGCTTGGGTGGGGAGGAGGGAGATTTGGGACAATGGTGATGGGAACTTTGCACTGGTGATGGGTAGTATTCTTTACATGACTGAAACCCAAACATAATCATGTTTGTAATCAAGGTGCTTAAATAAAATATATTAATTAAAAAAATAAAAAAAGAAAACCCTAAAAGAAAATATTCTTGTCTATCAAAGGTTTAATTCATCATTTCAACCACAAGCTATATTTGAGGTTGCTTTACAAGCGTCAGGGAGAATATAGACTATATATCACTCAGTCAATACAAAGTATGTATATTCATAACTTTTCAAATTTTTTGCTCAATAAATGAATTATTTAATTTTATAAAATGAATGACTTGAGAGAAATTCAGGGGTTAATGTGATTGCCTTGCTTATGGCCCACCTTGGGTTCAAACCCCAGTACCACAAGTGAGTCTTGAGTGGTGGATATGGCCTAGCATTAGAAAATATACAAATCAGAACTATTTTTAAAATATGAACCACACTAAAGTAAAAGTAAAAATGCCAACACAATTTAAAACATATAATCCTAGAAGTGATTTAAAATAAAAATAAGAATTTTATTAGAAGATAAATGTCTTTATAAAAATGAATATTTAATAAGTGATTTCAACACTGTGAGTCTTTTCTATATGCATTCTTATTCCAGTGGATAACTTTTCTATTTATCCCTCATCATTGCAGAAAAATATTTTACACCATGAAGGATTTTACTAATTGCTTATCAAATTATATTTGGATGCATATGTATATACCCATATACACTTTTGTTTTCTGTTGTAACTGAGTGTACCTGGAAGGGAAATTGGAGCTCCCCAAAAGTTTTAGGGCAGATGGAAGTTTCGATATAATTATTCTGACATATATGTCCAACACAGACAGCTGTTACCTGGTGTAGAGGAGCAGAAAGCAATGAAATCTTTTTCTTTATGTGCTTTGCTAACAGAGTCGTCCTCTAAATCATCTAAATTCAGTGAAGAGCTTTTTTCAAAATCTTCTGCTGAATCTTTTACCCATGTCACTCCTTCTCTGACTGGAAAAAACAAGATTTAATTTTGATTATTTTTAATCATCAAAACATCTTTTTATTTATTTTCATCTCTCCATCTCTAACTTTCATCCCCAATCTCAGGAACTATCTTTCAATAAATCCTGTCTCTCCCAACTCTCATATAAATCCTAAAGAGATCCAGGCAACAGAGACATCAATTGAAACATGACATGACATTTCAACTTTAGGGTAAAATGGTACAAGAATTATCAACTAGTCTAATACCTCAAAGATTTTACCAAAGAGTTTTACATTTTTATTGCATTATTATTATTATTTTTATTTATTCTACAGTAGATGCATCTCAACACTGAGAAACAGATACAAGGAAATTAGAAGCTGCACAGCTCACATGGTTGCTAAGATGAGTAGCAGAGTGGCTTGTCTTCTATAGAAAAGAGTACTCACCACCTCGGCAGGCCTGAATGATGATCACCTTTGGTTTGTCCTTCAAATTCGGACAATTTTGAGTGTTCAAACTTTTGAAGATTTGGTCAAGGCTTAGTATATCAGGGACATCCTTAGAGAATTTCTTTCCACAGATGCCCTCTCGAATCCCATGAGACATGAACACCACAAAAGTACTGTCGGCAGATGCATGTTCTGGCCGGGCAGCAAATGACTTCAACTCCATGTCCATGTCCTGGAAGAGACCAGCACGCCATGTTGGACTGTGATTGAGTCACGTTCATGGCACCTCTGGGGAATCTATTCAACAGACACTGGCTGACAATGAAAACAAGTAGAACGTAAAAACTAAAAGAAAAATGATGTTTGAATTTAGAAAACAGTGAACAAAGAACTTATAAGGTGCTTTTTAGGGACATAGAGTAGAAACATTGGGTTTCTGATAGTGTTGATCTCTTAATTAGCAGTACTGCTACAGTTTTGCCTCAAGGCTCTCTGTTAGAATGGAATAATGTAAAAATAATCATCTGCAAGAGGCAAACATAGGTTGTTGGCTATCCGTGTTATATCATTTCTGGGGCTATTTTTTCCTGGCATGTCTTAGAAACAGGAAGTATGTGAATAAATTTCTATACTGATTTACCGAAGCAGTGAGATCTCCTCTCACTTCCACACTGTATCCCAGATCTTCTAGTAACGTTGTCATGTCTTTCGTATCAATTTCAGCTCCTGTCCTCTTAGAGAGATGTTCAAACTCTATATTACAAATAATGAGGGCAAGTCGTGTACGCTGGCTTGACTTTTCCTTGACTGGATATATCTGTGGAACATGGAGATAGAAAGATTAAGTCTTCACTTCAGTGTTCATCTCCGGAACCTAACACCTGCTACTCTCTCAGTCTGCTCAAGAAACAGAGTCCCCAAACAGAAGCTAAAAGCAGGGAAGGAAAACAAGGATTGCCCTTTGAGTGACAGTTGAGTTTAATCAAACCCAGATGGTCACAGAGCACTTAACGTAACTATTTTTGAAAGGTGAAATTATGAGAGGAACAGTCTCTAAAGTCACAATGACTGGAATTTTACTCTTCCACTTACTGTTTTGTCCAAAATATTTGCCAACCCAGGTCTTCATTTTTCTAACTTTTAGCATGGTTTCCTTTGAAGACCTATTTTCATTACATTATGCTTTGAAAGAGTCCAGTTGAGTGCAATAATCAAACATTTGATCATAATTATACTTATTCCCTAAGGAATTAGATGAAATCCATTTGGATCCAGTTCCTTGGATTTTCTACATAACTCAGGAATGCTGAGGGAAGAAACATCCACTGCAGAGGGAAGAATTAGGGTGTTTTCCTCAGTCTCTCAAGGATGCACTGTGACTCTGTGAAAAGATCCCATATGGGGCCAGAATAGCACAGTGATAGGGGCATTTGCCTTGCATGCTGTTGACCCAGGAAAAATCTGGGTTCCATCCCCAGTATCCCATATGATCACCCAAGCATACCAGGAGTGATCTTTGAGAGCAGAGTCACATTTAATCCCTGAACACCTCTAGGTGTTTATAACCTAAACAAAATAAAACAAAGGGAAAAGATTCTCATGTGCCTTTCACCCTGCTTTTTGTATACTGAGCACAGCACCTCAGCTGCCTTTTCCCGCTGCAGCTTTTGGACTTGATCAAGAAAACAAAGCTTGAGGATTCTTCCTGGCTCACAGCTGGTGGTCTCGTTTACTTGTGCCATGAGAGAAGCTGCCAGAGAGAAGAAAAAAGAAGAGTGGCCTTAGGGTCCCTCCTGGTATCCCTTATACATTAGCTCAGGGTAAACTCCAGGAAGAAGGAGTAATCATTCCCAAGAGCAGCCCTAAGTGAGGCAATGCACTGCTGATGCAACTCACAGTAGATAGGGGAGAGGCTATTTGTGGGCCATGGGACTCTAGGGTTTAAATTATTGCAGACGTCTATACTCTAAAGATCGGGGTTCAAGACCATGAGTGATGTGAAACTTATGTTCGGCAATCATCAGGTGGGATAAGACACTTACTAGATACAGTAATTCCAAGTGATTTATAACGAAGGATAAAATTTAATGGAGGTAGGTGTGAATGACTGGATCTCCAAATTTTGGAAGGATGCACTTGTTTATTTGCTTGCTTAATAGCTTAATAGACATAAGAGATAGTACTGTGTGTGAGAGAAAGAGAGGGAGAAAGAGAAAGAAGAAGAAGGGAGGGAGAAATTGAGGACAGAGATAAACAGAGACAGAGCAGAGAAGGTTCAACAGCAAACTTTTCCCTGGTTCTTAAGATCTTGCTACAATGCAAGCCCGGGAGGAGTGAGGAGGAAGTAAGTCATATGTGAAAGAGTATAATAAATGCTATAGTTCAGGGCTCTCGCCGGGGGTCTCCCAGCAGCTCAATACCCACTGCACACATAGAAGGAGAATTCTTTACAGTGGTTCGAGTGAGATAGCGAGTGGTAAGAAGTTAATGTTGGTTTCCAAGGGATATAGTACTCAACAAGATGAGCACTAAGCACTGGTTGAAGAAATGAAGGTAGTCCTTTCAAATTGAATTTTTAATTGAGGGGTGCCTGGAGGTAATTGAGAGGTATTTGCCAGAAAAAATAGAATATTCAAAAGTAAAAATTAAATTCAGTCTTGAAGAAGAATTTGAAGGCAAGTATTAATAAGTTGAGGAAGCAGAGTGGCATGTAGTAAGCTGTGAGGAGAGCAGAGATAATGAAAAGGGAAGGTACAGAAATGTCGGGAAAGAAATGTTCACAGTTTGTTCATAAGAGAGTTAGGGTAACAATAGAGAAAAAGAATGGTTGGAGGAAATATTTCAACTGCATGGGAAGCATTTTTCATTCAAGAACAGAAGTGTGACTGAGATGTGAGTTACACACGGAGAAGAGCTACTCACTTCAGAATGTCACTGAACTAGAAGTTTCTATCCTCTATGCACTTAAAAACAATTGGCCCTTCTTTAAATAAAAACAACATTATTTCATCCTTTTGTTGTTGTTGTTTGTTTGTTTGTGTTTTGGTACAGTTGGCTGTACTCCAGACATGGTCGCTGTGCTCAGGGATCACTCCTGGCAGAATTCTGGGTGACAGAGCCAGCACCCTGCCTACTTACTGCACTATCTATCTGGCACATTCTTTTTCATTCCAACTAATAGGTATAAGTGAGTTGTCATTTTCATGGCTAAATTTTTGACTCGCCTAAATTTTATGCCAGAGTTTCCTGAGCACCCATTCAACCATCAGGCACATATTTGCACAAGCTTAGTCAGAACAAGTGCTCGTGACCTTGTTTGGAATGTTTATGACATAGAGCACACACCGACAGAACAGGCTGCACAACATTGGCATGTGTTTAGAATTTTTCTAATGGCTGTGAGTAAGTGCTCTAGTGATGAAAGGCTTCTGGAAAGGGTCTTTTGAGTCACAGTTTTTTATCATGCACACGAGAGAAACCACCGTTTGTTACAGGTGCCATTTTGGACTAAATCAGCAATTGTTTGGCTTTTCAGGAAATGTGAAATCCAGAGTAAGAGGAAGAGTTAAAGGTGAACCAAGAATGTACACAGAATTACAAGGAAAATACTGTGAATACATGGCTTTAGTCTCACGGGGATGTGAGTAGGGACTTTGAAGCACTGCCATGGATGGAGAGTAGGGATGCTGTGTGTTTCTCTAAGAGAGGAAGCAAGACACTTGAATCTTGGAGGTGAGATAGTATTGCTGAGGATCATTTTCGTTTTCTGGTTTGAGTAACGGGAAGAAGTTTGGGTACTAGCTATGAAAGAGGAAACTACAGAAGTAGGAGGGGCAGGGGACACTGATGACCCTGTATGCAGGCATACACACACAGGAGAGTCTATGAAGGCTTTGCCCCTTGTGGGGATTTAGGATTTGAGACTCAGGTTCAAGCCCTGTAAATATCAATGAGGTCATTAAAGTGAGAAGATGGTTTCCTTTCAGTTATCAGAGTCTCAGGAAGGAACAACCTTAGCCAAGCTCAGAAATCCACCCAGAACTGAGATTTGATACCCTGAACAATTAACCAATTACTGCAGGGGGATGAGTTCAAACAAAATGGAAAATCCTATTACCTGGCAAGACAGTCGCAGGTGTTAGTGCATCTTTCATAGTAATCCCAGCTTGTTGGCCTATGGAAAAGAATGCAAACTTTAAAACTGGCCTGGTCATCTCTCAGGCACTTTCCCAATGACCGAGCAGGAATTTCCTGCCAGAGTGACATTGATTGGTTGATCTATATTGGTTGACCTATAGCTACAGTCCTCAGTGGGAAATGAGAGTCTCCACATTCAGACTGACTGAAGCAGTCATATTCTTGACTGAAAACAGAGCAAAATTCAACTGGTGCAACTTTGGAAGAGAGCATATGGGTTAGCCTGGAAAATGCTCCCAATATGCATGTTTCCAGGAGGTTCCTGAGAGAAGGTGCATGACAGGCAATCGTGTCCAAGTAAGTGAGGATCAGGACTTTGGAGAAAAGACAAGAGCTGCATATAGACTCCTAGTCCTGTCAAAACTGATCAGGGTTAATAATGAATGAGAGGGATTCCAATGGCCTGCCCCAATCAGTGCTGAATGATTTTTCTAAGTGCAGGAAAGGAGAGAGGACAAAACCTCTCCTGAAGTCAGGGTGTGACAAAGGTCTGCCTTGGCTGTCACTTGAGGTCATCATTCTATTGGAGGAATGATGATCATGACCTCTGTAATGCATGTTCTCCCTACTCAGTGACAAAATCCACATTCCAGGGGGAAATTTCCTCAAGGAATTTGTGCCTCAACTAAGACTCTTAGTGCCGTGTGTCCAAACTAAGACTCTTGGTGCTACATCCCATGGAGCCACTGATTTCATTCAGACCACGCAATCTCCTTCTGAGAAGCTTTGCTGGAAATTTCCAGAATTGGTGTGATCTATAGAATGAGAAACAGTGCTGCTCCTCACTTATAGGTGTCTATTGAAGACAATGTTATAGTAGTAGATTTTCTTCAACAACATATGGCTTCAGCTTCCTGCTGTAGGATTCCCTCCCCAGTACTTAAAAGTCCAGGCAAAAGGTTGCCGTGTGGCCCTTCCAGCTGTTGGACAAAGGCATGAAGATCAAGAGGAGCCCTGATCTGAGGGCCAAGCAAATGGGCAAGAAAATGCCCTGACCAAGCTTTCCATAAAATCTCAGACATGTCCCCCTTGTCATTGTAGATAGTCCTGGGGGAATTGGGAAGAGGTGAGGGGCAAGACCAAGGACGTGTCCACCAGGCTGAGGATACAACTCTGCAGACAGGGAGTTGGAACCCAGTTTTCAAACCTGTCATGTTGGGTTGTTCTCTAGGAGATATTTTCATGAGTCTGGAATGGGACAAAGAGGAAAGCATAGATGCTTTCCTGTGATTCCAGACATTTCCCACACTCTGACTGTACCATTATATATTAATTTGATCTTGTGTGAAATTGGAGAGGTAGCAGGGGAAAAAGAGGGATTGAAAGACTAACAAGTAACCTGTCACCCACATTCTGAGGCAGAACACCCCACTCAGATTCTCAAACCCTAGGAAAAAAAGAGAATGTCTTCTTCCTCTGAGGGTGACTTTAGTGTAATTCCTGGACCCAGAGGAGCTGAAATGAGAGAAAAGAGAGGAACAAGTTCAGGGCCACAGGCATAGAGATGGTGTCTGGCACCCACACCTGGTACCTGCACCGTGATAACCCAGAAGAACCAACAAGACCCAGGGTCCTGACAAGATGATCCCAGACCCAGAGCTCACCCGAGAGTCCCAGCGTCGAGGCCAGGTATGAGTCAAACTCGCAGATGTAGTTTATGGAGATCTGGCAAGCCAAGGGCCCCTTCTTGATGACGTTGTCCATGAGGGCTCGGGCCTTGTCCATCACGGTGGCGTACTCCACTCTTACCTGCTCCATCTCCTCCTGGTTCAGCACTCGCTTCTCCAAGAGCTCATCTAGAAGACCATTTATTGTGCCCTGGCCCACAGACTGGATGAATGGCCTCCTCTTCTCCCTCAGGAGCCGATCTGTTAGAAGCACAAGGACTGCTCAAGGGGAGTGAAAGGCTACCAGAATGCTTCATCAGCAACTTGTCTGGCTTTGCACAGTTGAGTTCTGATTGCACTGCATGACCCTCACTCCTCCCCAAGGTCACCACAATGAGCTGATGGCCCTGGTTTCTGAGCCAGTAGTAAGAAGCCAGAGTCTGAGCAAGCCCCATTCCAATTTCAGTCTGTAGGATACAACCCGGTTTGGTAGATGCCCACATTGGGGATGGTGTCAATGGTCCAATCTTGTGTAGATTCTGCACACGTGGGATGCCGGAGCATACCTAAGCTTTTAGGGGGACTCAGCCCACCAGACATATCCTCAGATTTTCCTGGTGGGTAGAAATAATTTAACCCCCATGGGGTTTCTCAAAAGGCCCGCTGTGGATGCCTTTTTCCCCTGTGTGAATGGTTGAGGAATTTCCAAAGAGATGCCTGGCATTACATTTTTAGCCAGTATCTGACTATTTCTCCTTTGTATATTATCAGGTAAAAATATTGGCCTCTTTCATATAATTTGGCCCAGAAATTCCAGCACCAAAGTTTATTTGAGAATCCCTTTTATCTGTATTTAGTCAGCACTAAAAAAGAAAAGACAAATTTTCTCCCCTTTTCAAATCCATCCTTTGCAGGGCATAACCAAAATACAGATTTTGACTTTTGTCCCTCCTTTAGAAATAGAGAAGTTCTTTCTTGGGGATTTGGCTCCTCCCTTCCTTTAACCTCTAAATACAATAGGAGTCCAGCCTAGAAAGATCAAGTTCCTAGATACTTTCTACTCCCTTCTAATCCTTAGTTTGCATTTAATGTAAGCTTGCAAAAAGTTACCTTGAGTTGTGACTTTCTCTTTTGTAACCTAGAATTTTTACAGTCACACCCATAGCTTAGGTATTATTACTGTTGTACTCTGCTTTGTGATTATAATTATTCTTTACCTCTGGCTAATTTTACCCCTATAAATTCCCCTGCTCAAAAAATTAAATTTGTGGAACTCTTGCAGAAAAGTGTTGACCCCACACATACTGCGTGTGGTATCATTTCATATTTCATATTCGTCCGCTCACATTCCCACTCTCTCCTCGTGAAAGGTTCCCGAACTCCAGGAAGAAGCTGTTTAGGGACGTTGGCATCTGCAGCAGTTGGCGCTCAACGTTTTGTGGGCTACCGGAGAGAGTAAGCTGTCTCTTGTCTTTTCTCCTATCTTTTTTTTTTCTCTTTCATCTTATTTTTAGGTACATGAAGCAGGACCCTCATCAGAGTGTCTAGGATTCCCTGATCAGTAACAGGTTGAAGACGAGAAGGTAAACAGAATTTCCCTACTATTTTAAGGTAGAAGTTCATAACTATATTACCTAAATAATTACAATAATTTATTCAGGTTGTTGTACATTAATTTAGTTCCTGATTTTTTTGGGGGGTCACACACCGCAGTGCTCAGGGGTTACTCCTGGCTCCATGCTCAGAAATTGCTCCTGGGAGGCACAGGGGACCATATGGGGCACCGGGATTCGAACCGATGACCTTTTGCATGAAAGGCAAACGCCTTACCTCCATGCTATCTCCCGGGCCCCTTGTTCCTGATTTTTTAAGAAACAGGATGGATCAAGACATTGTGGAGTCTCATGAACATAAAGCCACAGAAAACGTCCATCTGGTTATCTCTTCTTCTATATGGACACAGACTGGTAATCTTACAGATGATAGGCCTGAATTAGAACATTTGGCTCAAAAGGCTAAATTAAAAAATCATGGATCTTCTGAGATTATAAATTCTGTAAAAGATTCTAATAATTGGTTGAATTATGAATTAGATTTAGAACTGGAGAAAAAAGCCTTTCAAAATAGACCTACATTGGCTTTGGCTTCTGCTTCTCCTATGCAAAAAATTAGAAATTTCATAGAACTAATCAGTTCATATGCTACATCTTCTGATGCTGCAGAGTTTTGTTCTCCTGTAATGTTTGAGGAATATGAGGATGCCTTAGGGCAACCTTTGCTTACAGAAATATAGAGCTAGAAAATAAGGAGTCTTTAATATCTATAAATATTCAGGATAGAAATATACTAGGTCTCTTAGATACCTGTGCAGATTTTTCCCGCATTGCTGGAAAGGACTGGCCCTACTCATGGGTTGCTAAACATGTTTCATCCCCTTTGAAGGGTCTAGGATTGGCTAATAATGTTTATAAAAGTACAATTATTCTAACTTGGAATGTTGGTGTAAGCAAAGGAACTTTCCAACCTTATATTCTACCTCACTTACCAAATACCTTGTGGGGAAGAGATATAGTAAAAAATGTGTCTAATCATCATGATAACTAACATCTAATAATGATTAAAATTTTACTAAAAGTCTCTGCTCAATGTTATGTAAAGATAATGAATATGTTGTGTATCTATACAAAATTACATGTCATCTGATGCAATGAAAATAGAAAAATACCAACTAAGAATTTAAAGAAATAAACGCACTTAATTTCTTTTCCTCTTCTAAAACTACGTTTTCATGAGAGCCGGTTCTTCCTACTCTTCTTAAAAGGCCTTCTTTTTAAAAAAAAAAAAAAAATTTTTTTTTTACTGATAATAGTCAGCAAAGATCTGGTGGGAAAGTTTGGAGATGTCCAAAAATTTTCCACATATTTTTTCTCATCTCTTATATCTTTTATCTGTAACTCATCTATATATTGTTTTTCAATTTATGTGCAGTGTGAATCTGAAAGCTCGTTTGAGTATGCATTGAGATTGTATGTTTGAAATCGTGTGTTGAAACAGTGAGTGCTTTTTACTATGACTAAGTATATTATAGATATGTAAACTTAACCAGCCCCTTTTCCTAGGTCAAAACTGACCTCAGAGAAAAGCAAAAGAAAAAAGAAGAAAAAAATGTACTTGACTTTTAAATCCAAGCTGCTTCCAGGCTTTCGATTTTGCTCAATTCCCTGAGGCGAAAAGGATCGCCCCAGGGAGCCCACTTTTTAAGGAAAGGTCTGGGTTTTTGAAGCTTCCAAAATTCTCTAACTTTAATAAAAGTTTTTAATATTTATGCAATCAATTATGGTTAACCGTTTTTAGATATTGCTAAATTTGTAAGTGTATAATATTGTTAAGTATTTAATCTTGGTCATATTGATAATATCAATGGGTCAAACTAATTAGCCATGCTATCTAATTATAATGATACTTTATTGTCATCCTAAAAATGGTAGATCTAGAAAACTAATTTTAATTGTCTTTAATAAACATCTAGGATTTAATAATCTATATCAATATTTTTTATTAAATATGGCAGTTTCATAATTTACACCTTTAAGTTTTAATGTAAGTATTAAATACTAATTTAATAACCTGGTATACACCATCTGTCAGCACTGGTCTTGTCTTAATTAAGTTGAGGTGTAATTCACCTTCCAAGGATACTCTCAAATTTTACCAGATTTAAGTACTTTATTTGGTAAAAGGGGACCTTGTCCCCAAACACTAAAAACTTTAATTACATTAAAACTGATTAATTATGCAATTGATTATTAGTCAATTAGTGCAAAATTATTTCCAAACATAACTACTACTTATTTTAACATCTACCTCTACTCCCACTGGTCGCGTTTAGTGCATAAAACCAGTAAAGTGAATTTATATTATTTATTAAAAATAAATTGTTATTATATAGTGTCTTTCATTATCAACATCAAAATGGTAATAAAGGTAAAAATAGAAGTGTAACTGTTTAAAAAATGTATTTATGATATTGCATTATCAAACTGAATTCTTTTTCCTAATTGATAATAATCTAATGTTTTTTATAGTAAAATTCTAGGAATTAGGTATTGAGATACTCTTAAAACTCATGTTACAGTGCTCATATCAGCTACATAACTTTCTATAACCTAAATTATTAAATTGCAAATTTTAAATTTAATGGTTGCTCTGTGTGTTCAGTAAATTTTGACAAAATTTTGTCTCTTGGCATCGCCAATGTTTTTTATTTGTGATACTTAATGGCTATATTAATTTGCATATGTATATACAAAAAAGACTTTTCTGCAGTAAAAATTAATCCTCTTGCAGACAGAAACTAAGGGACTCTACAGCCTATAAGAGATTTATCCAATCCTATCAAATTTATATCTAACAGCATAAGTAAAATTTTTAGCCATCTGAAAAAAAATTTAAAGTTAACATATGAAGAGCAACTAACTTTCTGTATCTTAATAAATTATATACATTTTATTAAAGTTTTTCCTAAGTAAGACTGGCAGTGTCTTCACACAAATGCCAGTTAACAAGTTACTTACATTAATAATTGTCACATATTACTTGCTACATAACTTTCCATTTTAAAAAGAAATTTTTTTTTCTCTCCCTATTTTCTTTCAATGATTTTTTTCAATAAATTTGCTTTCTTTTATTTTAAGGGATAAACAATACTATCAATTATATCAATTATGTGATTTTCCTAACTATAAAATTTTTTCTTTTAAGTATAGAATTATAATCTCATGTATAACTAAATTCAATTTAACTTGCAATTATAGCAAAAAAATTTTGCTTCCTTTATTTTCCTTATATTTCTAGCCTCAAAAAATAGCTATACCATAATTTGTGTATCATATATTTGTCTATAGCATATTGCATATTGCTTTAAAAATAAATAAATAAAATAATTAAGTGCTTCCCAAGTATGTGATAGGACGTTTAGTTGATGCTTTTTTATCAACTTTCACATGTTTTCATTATTGATAGAACTAAATTGAATCATTTCTTTTTATTTTTATTTTTTTGTGGTTTTTTTGGGTCACACCCGGCAGTGCTCAGGGGTTACTCCTGGCTCCGTGCTCAGAAATTGCTCTTGGCAGGCACGGGGGACCATATGGGGCACCGGGATTCGAACCAATGACTTTTTGCATGAAAGGCAAACGCCTTACCTCCATGCTATCTTCCGGGCCCCAAATTGATTCATTTCTATATACGTATTAAAATGTATACTTAGAAAAATTCTTAATCATTTTTAAAGTATTTTCATAAATCTGTATGTTTATATAAGTGTGAACACTAGTTTTATTCACTTTGGATTTAAAATTAATTGATTCGTGTGCTTTATGCAGCAATTTATACTAGCTTACTATATTTTTCTCTGCTTGCCTTGAATACATATATCACAGGAGTAACTGCTTATTGGACCTCTAAATGTAATAAAGTAAATTTATATACTGTAACATATAAAATATTTAGCTATACCTACCATGAGTACTTTTTACTTACATATAAAATGTATTTCAATATTATGACTATAATGTATTTACCTTGCTTCATAACCAGCGTGCAATAATTAATGCTATGGTGCTTTGACTTAATTTTTGTGTCATTTCAAAGAAAATTCTGCCCTCCTATAAGGCAGATTTATAAGGACTTATAAGGGCTACTTGCAGGTCCAAACCCTAATATGCTCAGGTAAATCCCACGATCTAATCTGACCTTTTCCAGGAATTAAAACTGCAGAATCAAACCAGTCAATTGCATTCACTTGCAGTTAAGGTAGAATAAAAATTTCATCTTTTCCTATAAGCAGAGACTACTTCCTTTGCCATCCAAAAAACAGGATGGACTTTCTCTGCCCACACTCCCTTTACAATAGTTCTTAAGTGATAGAACTTCTAGAATATAAATCTAGAAGGGAAGCCTATAGCTTCCGCTGAAAATGATTAAAGCTATCAAAATTTAATACAGTTCGAAACATTTTCTCTGGAACCCAGTCAATAGTTAGCAACAATATTATTTACCAACAATGTTTGCACTAACATCTAGCTTAAGTTTCCAGTTTTTCAAAAAGAACACAGGAATTATCTGGCCCCCTGGACAGAGTCTTTGCCGGGACTGAGTCTCAGTCTGGACAGAGAAATGGTCCATTTGCAGATTCAGCTACTCAAAACCCTGCAAATTTCAGCTGCCGATGTCAACCCCCTGTCCTGTGACATCTACAGAGAGAGACTAACTACTGGAGAATGTCTGGGAACAGATGACGTCAGACCCGCAGATAAAAATTAAAAAACTGAACTGATAAACTCATAAAAATCAACACTGAACTTATAGACTCTTATACAAAAAATACCACCTTTTACTCTTCTGTGTATATGTTTCTTTTTAATCCTAATTTGTTTAATAGCAGCTGCTACCATTTACTGTCTTATCTAAATTCATTGGAATTAAAAATATATATTATGTATATGTACATATGAGAAAAATCACCAAACCAGCAGTTTCCCTTCTCAAATTTGTTATTCTTTTTTTTTTGTTTGTTTTTTTTTGGGGGGGGTCAAGCCCGGCAGTGCTCAGGGGTTACTCCTGGCTCCATGCTCAGAAATTGCTCCTGGCAGGCACGGGGGACCATATGGGGCACCGGATTCGAACCGATGACCTTTTGCATGAAAGGCAAACGCCTTACACCATGGTATCTCCCCAGCCCCTTGTTTATATATTCTAATGTTTTCTATTGTTTAATTATTCCACTCTAAACTTTAAATTTCCTATGTTTATGGCAGGAACAGAAAATATTAGTATTATCCCAATATTGTTTTTGCTTCTTATAATTTTCTTGTATATAGTGCTTTACTTAGTTGTTTTAATTCCTCAGTGTCAGGAAAGATTCCTAGTCTATATTAGTCTATATTTTAGTCCTCGTAAGTTAGATACTAACTGATATCCTACTCTTCATGCTATTTTGACCTAGATTAGCTAATAAATGTTTTATATTAATTACAACCTCTGTATTCCACATTACTGGAATCAGATTGCTAATCAATAAATTTTTTTGGTGCTGTTATTTCTCCACCTTCTAAATATTTACTATTACTATAAGTCAAGCCTGATAGATAGCATGGAGGTAAGGAATTTGCCTTGCATGCCTTGCATGCAGAAAATCAGTGGTTCAAACACGGCATTTCATATGGTGCCCTAAACAGTGCCAGGAGAAACTTCTGTGCACAGAGCCAGGAATAACCACTGAGCACTACCTGGTGTGACCTTAAAAAATAAAAAAAGAGTGCATTTCAGGGGCATATCTAAGCTTCTAGGGGAACTCAGCCCACCAGATGTATCCTCAGATTTTCCTGGTGGGTAAAATAATTTAACCCCCATGGGGTTTCTCAAAAGGCCCACTGTGAACGCCTTTTTCCCCTGTGTGGATGGTTGAGGAATTTCCAAAGAGATGCCTGGCATTACATTTTTAGCCAGTATCTGACTATTTCTCCTTTG
>PVKC010028151.1:0-15531 GCA_004027635.1 Crocidura indochinensis
TGTCGATTTGCCTACAAGGTAGTGGAGTCCTCCGTGGATGAGGCCTCTCAAAGGATCAATTCTTGGGCCTAGGCATACAGCAGGGAAGAGAGTCCAGAGAAAAATTTTGGGCTTCAGTTGTCCAGTACAGTAGTTCAGAGGACAGCAAACGAAAGATAAACACAAAGAGAAGACAAACTCACAGTTCTTTGTAGTTGGTACCCTAGGCAGGCGTGGATTCGCAGAGGTTCCCAGCCTGATGTCACGAGTAGGGGAACCTTGCTTTTTCACAGTCATGAAATATGTTTTAATGACTTGATTTTGACCAGAAAAGATTTAATGTGATTTAAAATTACTTTTGCATACAGAACTTCACAAACTGTCTGAACTAAGCTGTGTACAGAATTATATGTTGACTTGAAGATATTTGGTTTTCTGAGCACATTGTTGAATAGGATTATTTGTTTAATTGTTTGTTCTTCTCTTTCATTATTTGTATATAGAAAAGCGATGTTATTGTATATTAATTTTGTAGACTGCCACTTCACGATTAGTTATAGAAGCCTTTATGTAAAGATTTTAGGATTTTTCTAAATATAGTGCTGTGCCATCTGCAAACAGTGAGATCTTTACTTTTTCATTTCCTACTGTAATGCCACTCATATATTTTATTTTGTCCTAAGCTCTATAGAAAGTACTTCCAGTACTATATTGAATAGATGTGGTGAGTGGGGCAAACTTGTCTGTTGCCAGATCTTAGAGGAAAGACTTTTAGTTTTTCCCCATTTAGTATAATGTTTGTTGTTGGCTTTTGGTAAATGATTTTGACTATATTGAGGAAAGGTTCAATTCCCATCATGTGGAGGGTTTTTTTTAATGGATGGTAGACCTTGTCAATTTTTTCTATGCATCTATTTATATGATCACATAAATTTTGTTTTTCTTATCTAAAACTTCTCTTTTTATTTTTTTAAATGTTTTTCATCTTTATTTAAGTACCGTGATTATAAATATGATTGTAGTTGTATGATTTCAGTTATGTAAACACCTCCTCCTTTCACCAGTGTAACATTCTCACTACCAATGTCACAAATCTCCCTCCTCCACACCCCAGTTGCACCTGTACTTGAGACAGGATTTCTACTTCCCTCATTCATTCACATTATGAGGATAGTTCTTAATATAGTTATTTCTCTAACAGCAGTTTTTCTTTTATTTATATGGTGCACATTATATTAATTGAATTGCATATATTAAACTGTACTTACATTCTGGAATTAATTCTCTTTGGTCATAGAATATAAACAACTTGATGTGTTGGATTCTATTTACTAGTATTGTGCTGATGATCTTTGCATCTGCGTTCATCAAGAATATTAGCCTTGTAGTAGAGTTTAAAGTTGGGGAAAGTAATTTCTCCCATATTCTTTTTCCCAATGATTGCTTTAGCTATTCTAGGGTGTTTATTATTCCAAATGAATTTCAAAAGTGCCTGATACACTTCTTTATGTCATGGGTATCTTTAGAGCAGGGGTTCTCAAACTTTTTAAACAGGGGTCCAGTTTACTGGTCCTCAGATCATTGGAGGGCCAGAATATAATAAAAACAAAAATTACTAACAAATTCCTATGCACACTGCATACATCTTATTTTGATGTGAAGAAACAAAATAGGAATAAATACAATATGTGACCCACAGGAAGTAGTTTGAGGACCACTGCTAGAGGGATCACATTAAATCTGTACAATGCTTTGGGGGGTATTGCTATTTTAATGATGTTAATCCTGCCAATCCATGAGCAGGTTATGTGTTTCCATTTCTGTGTGTCCTCTCTTATTTCTTGGAGCAGAGTGTTATAGTTTTCTTTGTATAGGTCTTTCACATTTTTAGTCAAGTTGATTCCAAGATATTTGAGTTTATGTGGCACTATTGTGAATACGGTTGTTTTCTTAATGTCCATTTCTTCATTATTACTATTGGTGTATAGAAAGGTCATTGACTTTTGTGTGTTAATTTTGTAGCCTGCCACCTTGCTATATGAGTCTATTGTTTCTAGAAGCTTTTCTGTAGAGACTTTAGGGTTTTCTAAGTAGAGTATCATGGCATCTGCAAAAAGTGAGAGCTTGACTTCTTCCTTTCCTATCTGGATTCCCTTGATATCATTTTTTGCCTAATCGCTATAGTGAGTACTTCCAGTGCTATGTTGAATAGGAGTGGTGAGAGAGGACAGCTTGTCTTGTGCCAGAATTTAGAGGAAAGGTTTTCAGTTTTTCTCCACTGAGGACAATATTTGCCTCTGGCTTTCATATATGGCCTTAACTATATTGAGAAAGGTTCCTTCCATTCCCATCTTGCTGAGACTTTTGATCAAGAATGGGTGTTGGACCTTATTGAATGTTTTCTTTGGGTCTATTGATATGATCATGTGATTTTTATTTTTCATGTTGTTGATATTGTATATTATGCTGATATATTTATGGATGTTACATCAGCCTTGCATTCCTGGGATGAAACCTACTTGATTGTAGTGGATGATCTTCTTAATCTTATTATGCTGATATATTTATGGATGTTACATCAGCCTTGCATTCCTGGGATGAAACCTACTTGATTGTAGTGGATGATCTTCTTAATCTTATTTGCCAGGATTTTGTTGAGGATTTTTGCATCTGTATTCATCAGCGATATTGGTCTGTAATTTTCTTGTATTGGTAGCTTCTCTGTCAGGTTTAGGTATCAAGGTGATATTGGTCTCATAAAAGCTATTTGGAAGTGGTCCTGCTTTTTTCGATTTAAAGCAATAGTTATCAAAACAAAAATTGGAATAAAGACAGGCCCTCAGATCAGTGGAATAGGCTTGAATACTCAGAGAATGTTCCCAAGACATACAATCACCTAATTTTTGATAAAGGAGCAAAAAATCCTAAATGGAGCAAAGAAAGCCTCTTCAACAAGTGGTGTTGGCACAACTGACTAGCCACTTGCAAAAATTAAACTTATACTCCCAGCTAACATCATGTATGAAGGTTAAATCCAAATGGATGGAAGACCTCGATATCAGACCCGGAACCATAAGATATATAGAACAACACGTAAGTAAAACACTCCAGGACATTGAGACTAAAGGCATCATCAAGGAGGAAACTGCACTCTCTAACCAAGTAAAAGCAGAGATTAACAGATGGGAATATTTTAAACTGAGAAGCTTCTGCACCGCAAAAGAAATAGCGCCCAGGGGCCCGGGAGATAGCATGGAGAGAAGGCGTTTGCCTTTCATGCAAAAAGGTCATCGGTTCGAATCCCGGTACCCCATATGGTCCCCCGTGCCTGCCAGGAGCAATTTCTGAGCATGGAGCCAGGAGTAACCCCTGAGCACTGCCGGGTGTGACCCAAAAAACCAAAACAACTATGAGGTACCACTTCACACCCCAGAGATTGGCATACGTCACAAAGGATGTGAACAAACAGTGTTCGAGGGGATGTGGAGAGAAAGAAACTCTTATCCACTGCTGGTGAGAATGCCGTGTAGTTGAACCTTTTTGGAAAGCACTATGATGATTCCTCCAAAAACTGGAAATCGAGTTCCCATAAGACCCAGCTATACCACTCCTAGGAATATGCCCTAGGAGTATACAATACAAATACAATACAAAAATCCCTTCCTTACACCTATTTTCATTGCAGTACTACAATACAATACAAATACAAATACAATACAAAAATTCCTTCCTTACACCTATTTTCATTGCAGCACTATTTACCATAGCAAGACTCTGGAAACAGCCAAGATACCCTTCAACAGATGAATTGCTAAAGAAACTGTGGCACATATACACAATGGAATATTATGCAGCTGTCAGGAGAGATGAAGTCATGAAATTTTCCTATACATGGATGTACATGGAATCTATTATGCTGAGTAAAATAAGTCAGAGAGAGATAGAGAGATGCATAATGATCTCACTCATCTATGGGTTTTAAGAAAAATGAAAGACATTCTTGTAATAATAATTTTCAGACACAAAAGAGAAAAGAGCTGGAAGTCACAACTCACCTCATGAAGCTCACCACAAACAGGGATGAGTTTAGTTAGAGAAATAACTATGTTTTGAACTATCCTAATAATGAGAATGTATGAAGGAAACAGAAAGCCTGTCTAGAGTACAGGCGAGGGTTGGGTAGGGAGGAGGGAGATTTGGGACATTGGTGATGGGAATGTTGCACTGGTGATGGGTGGTGTTCTTTACATGACTGAAACCCAAATACAATCATGTATGTAATCAAGTTGTTTAAATAAAAAAAATAGTGAATAAAAAGAATATTAGCCTGTAATTCTTTTATTTATTTATTTATTTATTTATTTATTTATTTTTGTGGTTTCTCTGCCTGCTCTTGCTATCAAAGTGGTGTTAATTTTATAAAAACTCTATATGTGATGTTCTGTTTCTTTTCTGTGGTTTCTGTTTCTTCAATTTCCTGGAAAATTCTGACCAGAATTGGCAGAATTTCTTCTTTGATGGTTTGAAAGAATTCACTAGTTAATCCAGCTGGTCCCTGTTATTTGTATTTTGGAAGTCTTTTGTTTGCCATTACAATTTTCTCAGTCGTGATGGGTCTGTTTGGAATTTCCAGATTACTTTGCTTCACACTTTAGAGGTTATATGAGTCAAAGAAATCTACAAAACACTGCTTCAAGAAATAAAAGTGAACACAAGGAAATTTAGACATATTTGCTGCTCCTGGCTTGGGAGGATTAACATCATTATAATGAAATACTTCCCAAAACATTGTACAGATTTTAATGCGATTCTTATAAAAACACCTATGACATATTTCAAGGAAGCAGATCAAACACTTCTGAAATTCATATGGAACAATAAACCTCGATGAATATTAAGCAATCTTTGAGAAAAATTGCATTTGGAAGTGTCACTTTCCCCAAATTTAAACTGTATTATAAAGCAGTGCTATAAACTATACTATAAAGTTTCTGCCTTTGCTTGACAACATATTTCCTTTCTCCTTTCCACCTTTACTTGGGCTCACTCACCTCAGTTCAATTCAAAATAATGCTTTTCAGTCCAAACTTTGTCTACTTGCCACAGCTGCTCCTCCTGCTGTTGGTCAATAGTCCACATTTTTCTCCTGCCCTCGCTCTTCCTGCGTTCACTTCTAATCAAAGAGTTTAAAAGGAATTATAAATGCAAAGCATATGGTATCATGATATTATTGAGTATTGCACTGAAGATAAGGTGTTGAAATAAAATAATTAAGAAGAGGTAAAATGAATAACTTAATCAGAGCTAATTATATTTTAATAGCTTATTCTATTTTCTAAAAGCCATCTGTTTTTCAATTATATGTTTCAAAGAGGTTACAAGGTCATTGGAAAATCTATGTTGCATTAGTAATTTTTCTTAATAATTCATCTTAAAATATCAAAAGGTATAGAGTCTTAAAGGAGACTGTTTGTAAATACCATAGAACATCAGCATTTCTATAATGAAAAGTACCCATGGTTAAATAGTAATTATATATGATAATATATAGTAATGGTAAATTTTATATAATTTATATTATATAAATATATCATAATATATACATCTATAAATGTATAATATATAATAAGAAACATTGAGAAAAAACATACCAGGAATCTTTAACTTAAAATGATTTTATTAAAATAAATTATATAATATGTACAAATCTTCATATATATAATATATGATAAGTTTTAAAAATTCATAATCCATGAAAGGGAAACAATATTTCTACACACTAACCTGTCCATCACCTCCAAAATTTCCTATTACCTCTTTATAATTTATTTTATTTTAATTGCTAATAATCTACAAATAACATTTATTGAGAATAAATTTTACATTGAACATTATATAAAATTAAATATTCCAGCATATATGACTGATGATCAGTTTAAAGTTTTATTTTCTGTCACTATCAGGACCAAATTAAGTTAATTACCAAAATCAGAGAACATTTGTCAATGTTATCATCTCCACTATAAATTTTCTTTTTGTAAGAAATGTTATGCATTGCTAATTACTGAATACAAGAATATTTTAATAATGGCAGTTCTGAGAAATGCAAGCAAATTTTTACTATTTAAAAGAACAATCAAATAAACATAAGTATAATTTAATATAGAGAATAATATTTCCCCTCAGTTTCACAAAAGAAGATATACTGACCCATCACAATATAATCAAAGGTCATCATCTTAAATACCTACTAGTTTTCTTTTTTAAAATAAGATATAATGTTTAAAGTTTTATCTTAGGATAGACAGATATTGAGTTAGGTAATCTTTTGTACTTTACCACAATGAAATTACAATAAAACACTGAATTGCAGAGAAATCTAAAATGCCCTTGAAATGAAAAGGGAAAATGACTCAGACTACTTTGCAGAAGTGAATATATATTTTACAACACAGAAAAAAGTGAATTAACTTTGTATCCATTAGAAAGTCTTTGAAATAATCTTTAATTAAACAGACAATAGATTGCCAAATCCCACCAAGATAAAACTTTAATCTTACAAAGAATATTTTTTATCATTTACTTACTTGTCATGCTTTACATTAATTTCTTCTTCTACTTAAGTTTATGCCAACAAATACTTTCTGGAAATGAAAAGAGCTAATGAAATAGATTTTTGAATTCCTAAAGAGACTAAATAAAATACCATCTCACTGTAATATTAGATATGTCAACCTTTATAGCAGGTTAGTACAGAGATATAGGAAACTAACCTTTAGAAAATAATTATTTATTCACAAATTAAATTTACAAATATATTGTTATAATAGCATTTTTATAACTGACAAATTTATTATAGCCCATTTTATTCTATTATCTAATTTAGATAGAGATTTGAGTTAGGTACTAATTTTGACTTTACTTCATATATGAGGATATTTGCTCAGAATTTATAGGTTCTAAATTCTCAGTTGTAAGAGGAAATATCAGGATTTCTGTAAACTGCTTTCTGCCTGTAAATACAGAGAGTCTAACATATTACATTACAGACCTGAAGTGATAGCATAGTAGCAGGACATTTGCCTTGCACACGACAAAACTGGGACGAACCTGGGTTTGATCCCCAGCATCTCATATGGTAACCTGAGCCTGCCAGGAGCAATTTCTGAGCACAGAGCAGGAGTAACCCCTGAGCACTCCTAGGTGTAATCCCAAAACAACCAAAAAAGAACCAGCACCTAAATTATTAAAATGCTATTTCTTGTGTTATAATTTCAGTCATTCTGAATTTGGAGATACAGGTGTATCATAATAACACACCTCTCGGTTTTTTAGATATGCAGATGCATGTTATTATTATGCATGGAGGACATGAATAGCATTGTATAGTGTATTATACTTCTTTTTATACATGCTTATCCCACACAGATTTATGTATAGATTTCATATGCTGACTTCATAGCAATTGGGTGGGGCTAACTGTGCAATAAATATACTCTATACATTTCTTTAGATCCACGGTTTAAACAAAAGTATGTATTCTTTACTAATATAGCAGAACTTTAGTGAGTGTTTTAGTATTTCTCATGCGTAATACTTTTTCCTTAAGCAATTGTCATAGAAGTACGTATCAAAATAAATGTTTGTTTCTAAGCAGTAACATAAGTAACATATATAACTTGGAAAATGTCTTGATTCTCATGTGATATTTTTAGTTAAATTATTTTTCTTGAAATTTTTTCCTGAAGTGAATATTTTAAAAATTGTTGAATTTATAAAAAGAGTTACAACATCTTAAATAAGATAATCACTTGAATAGATAGAAGAGGAGATAGTCACTTGATTTGAGGTGGAATAGATGAACAGAAACAAAGGGATGTAGCCACAGAAACTTACTTGGACAGAAATCAGGAGCATATGATAACTCTTATTAAGAAATTGAATTTTTACTTGACATTCTGAAAATAAAAATCCAGAATCAAAGAGAAGAATATGAATTTTGAGACATGAAGAGACTGGACTTTAAGTCTAATTGATGAGTCTCTAGAATTTAATTTAAATTAGAATTTAGGAAGTGACTAAGTTAGTTGGGTCACATAGGCATCTGTTTCTTCATTTAACAAATATTTATCATTCTCCACTTTGTAAAAGTCATTGAGTTAAAAACAAAATAAAGAACTGTAACAGTTACTGAATTAAACATGAAATCAAATATCCTGATTTTTTAGCTCACTAGAGGTTAAAGGCAAATTAGAGAGTCATTTTAAACTTAGTTTTATACGTTAGTGTTGTAAAATATAACAATGATGGAGATCTAATTAAACATTGTCGTTTTCAGTTTCTACAGATTGAGGATCCAGTAAAGTTTCACATCAAATTTATTTCTTAAAATGGGTTCTCTAAGAAAAGTAGAAGTTTAGGGGTTTGAAAGATATTATAGAGTCTAATGTGCTAATTATGTGCACCGCTGATTTAGGTTTAACTCCAAGTGCCATATAAAGGTCTTTCTGAGCACTGATAAGAGAGAGATCACTGAGAGCAGAAGATGGAATAAACCTTGCACAATGCCAGGTGTGACCATCAAACAACGAACAGGAGTTTAGGGTTTTGTGAATGCTGCTATAACAAGTTTTGGGGTCCTGTGAGAATTGAAAACAATGATCTTTATAGGCTATAGACACTGAAAGAAAAAGAAAAAAATGACGAGGAGACATCAAGATACATTAAGTAAACTGAGAAAAAGAAAAGAACAATCTTAGGTAATTCCTCAAATATCCAGATGAGAGAGCATCAGCAATCCATCAGTAAAAGACAAGTTTACATATATATACAACAGAATGAGATATGAAACTAGTGGAAAGATCTTGGATTCCATTGGCATATTCAAAGGTTTTGCTTGGTGAAGGGAGAACTGTATTTTTATTGCCATTTATTTCAACCAGCGTCAGTAGCTGAGTGGTAGTGGCAATTAATTGGCATAATAGAGAAGCTCTGCAGATATTTTGGCTTGTAATTTGGGCAGAGGTGCTTCTGGGAACTCACATGTTGTATAAAATAAGAAAGTAGAATCATTATTTAACTCAAGAAAATAGAGGCTTTTGGGGCTGGAGTGGTAGCACAGAGACTGGCTTGCATGCCGGTGACCCAGGATGAATACAGGTTCGATATGGTCTACTGAGTCTGGAGCAATTTCTGAGAGCAGAGCCAGGAGTAACTCTTGAGCAACATGGGGTGTGGGTGTGGCCCAAAAGCCAAAAAAAAAAAAAAGAAAAAAAAGAGGCTTTTAGATGATCAAGTATAAAACTATATGGGTTGTATAGCCTTGATTCCAAGATCAGGTATTTGATGGGGAAAAGTATGCTAATTAAAAGAATACTTGGACTATAGACACTTGATTTGATGGTGTATTTATACTTTGTGAGCTTATTTTATATATGCCAGCAATTTTTGAAATATATATGTTAAAGCTTAAAATTATCCAGATGCTATAGGGACATCTTTTAAATCATCATTAACCACAGTCTATTCTGCTTTTCTTCTTATCGCTTACTACAAAAATGATTACGATGATATTTCTGTGTACTTTAGAATCCAATGAAGCTCAAGATACATAAGTGCCCAGTAAAGTCTTGCAAAATAAATAAAAGAGCAAATGAACTATCTGAGATGAAAATGATCACAAATATATAATCTGCTCATAGTACATTTGATTCCATGACTTTATTATTCCATGGTTTATTTCTTCTGTTTTCATCAACAATACCTCTTGCAATAATTTTTGTACTCAACAAAGCCTGGAATGAGAACATTATTTGACACTTACAAGTTAAAAAGAAGTTCGTTGGCTGGAGTAATAACAAAAGGGGTAGGATATTTGACTAACATGCTGCTAACCTGAGTTCAATTATTCTAATCTTATGTCTCATCTCTAACGATAAAGATGACAGGTTATAGTAATAGAGTAGGAAGTGTATTTTGATGATTCATGTCTTTCAATGATGTTGAAGTCAATGCACATAGGGATCCTAGAGTATTCAAAAGCTTCTTTCAGAGTATAATATAGATAAAGTAGAAATAATCTTTTAGGATACTGGGGACAGTTAATTATACTTTATACCTTGTTTGAAACGGTTTTCATTCTGCATATGCCCATGAAAATATAGAATTCAAGAGACATACAATAACTGGAGTATATTGTAACCATTTTCAATAGAACATATAATAGATTTTACTTATTTTACAATATAAAATTGTGTAATTTAATTTCTATTTATCTTTTTCTATACTTTACCTTCCCAAGATAGTAACTATATATATTTTAAAAATCAGATTGTTACCAAATTTTTTAAAACTCAATTTTAAATAGAGATCTAGTCACCAATTTTAAAGGTTACAATAGTTAAATGCAAAATTTTCCCCTATACAGGAAGAAGTGTGGAAAAGTATGGTAAATCCATAATGGATATGAGATTATAAGGTCACATAGGAAGATAGTAATACTAATCAAGGACAATGCAGAATGACAACGGAATCTTATATGGTAGATTGAAGTTTATGTTCAGATTTGAATAAATCACCTGGAATTTACTGAAATTAAGACTCTAGGGAATATGTACTCCTTCATATCTACTAATAAATATAGGTGCATGAAAGCATTCTAGTCAGCAAATACAATTAATTATATCTGAATGTTAGCGTAAAGATAAAACTTTATTAGAGCTAAAGCCATATTTTTGCATGAGAGTTTTATGTTTTCCTAAAAATGAAACTTCACTACTTCATTATTTGGTATATCCCAGGGTCAGTGTTTGTGTATTACAAAAAATATAGGGGGTATTCTTTTTATGAGTGAAACCCAACTACAGTTAAGTTTGTGATCATGGTGTTTAAACAAAGATATTATTAAAACATTAAAATATTATCTGAATTCTTAAAAACATGTAATGTGTACTTTTCATTTACTCACACAATAGTTGGTATATTAGAAATGAAAAGCCAAAAAACCATGTGAAAACTGATAAAAATATTAAATTTTACTCTGATTAGTATGCTTATAATTAAATTTTATGTTTATTTGTTTAGTGGCCACACAAAGGGCTTACTCCTGTCTATGCACACAGATATCACTTTCTGCAAGCTCAGTGGACAACATAAGGTGTCAGGGATTGAATTGAAGTTAGCTGCATGTTGATAAGTGTTTTACCTCCTGTAAAACCACCCTGAACTCTACAAGTTCATTTTTATTTAAACAAGTAATATTATCAATGAGTTATTGATTATATATTAAACTTGCATTAAAGTTAGAAGAACTGGAGAATAGAGGTCTGAAAAAGTTGCAGTAAAAATAGTTCTAAATGATTTTCCTAAGCTGTGAAGAAAGCAGTACATTTAGGAAGTCTGAAAAATCATTACTAAGAACTGTAAATGTGAAGTGTGATCACAAAATTTTTTAAGCTCCTGAACTTGACTTATGTGAGTATCTGAAATTATGTGATTTCCAGTCTCCTTCATATTGTGAAGTAAAGTTGACAACAGATAATCCAACACACTAAGGGAAAACTGTTATGCCTGAAAACACAGACTTCACTGTGAAATTTCGACTTACCATTCTCTCTTTAGTGCATAATAGAGTGTACTCACCCCCCAAAGCTTGTGCTTTCAAAATACCCTGGAAATTTCTATATTTTGTTCACATGCCCTTCTTTTCTTTTGCAGCTAACTTCTAAACTTGCACGTTTCTTCCCCAAATTTGTATATTATAAACTTCTACTAATGACTCAAGTAGGATTTGCTTACTCTATTATTTTACATCAATTTAAATAGATTTAGCTGTATAATAGAATAGTTTATAATTATGTATAGTGTTTTATTCTGTTAAATACTACATAAAAGAATCATTTCTGAAATAAGTAAGGGTTATTTTATATCTTAAATTACCAGATTATTCAGAATTAGTAAAGTGTTCTCATGGTAAATCATCACGAAATCTATTATTTTTGGCTTATAGATTCTGTCCTAATTATTGAAAATCAAAGAGTTCACACTACTAGAGCAACAATGCGGAAAGCTCGTAGGCAAACATTAGGCACTGAGAATGAAGATGATGGCTTGGACGACCCTAAAAATCACAATCATCTGCTTAACCTCTCAGATAAGGAATTTAAAATAGAAATGTGGAATATGTTTGTAAAACTCCAAGAAAGCATAGATCGATCTGAACAGAACACAATGACAGAACTCAGAAAACTTCAAACTGAAATTGCAGGCCTGAAAAACATGGTAGCTCAACTTCAAACTGAAATGGCAGGTCTGAAAAACACGGTAGCTCAACCGAAAACCTCAGTGGATGCCCTTGACAGCAAGGTAAGAGCAGCTGAGGAGAGAATCGGACTACTGGAAGAGGAGATGCAGAAAATCTCAACACAGCAGAAGAAATGGGAAAAGAACCTTAGGACAAACGAGCATGCAATGGAAAAAGTACTCAAGGAATGTGAACAGATGAAAATAGAAGTCTTTGATAAACCCAAAAGAAACAACATAAGAATCATTGGAGTCCCAGAGACCCAAGTAGGAGATGACCAGGAAGAATCAACTGTCAAAGACATCATCAAAAACATACTACCAGAGTTAACAACTACATGCAACCAAATCCTGCATGCCCGAAGAGTACCAGCCAAACAAGACCCCAAAAAGAACACCCCAGACACATCATCGTTACAATGACAAATCCCACAGATAGAGATAGAATACTGAATGCAGCAAGATCAAAAAGGGGAATTACATTCAAAGGAACATCCCTAAGACTTACCGCAGACATGTCGCAAGAAACTCTCAAGGCCAGAAGACAGTGGTGGGATATTGTGACAAGACTGAATGAAATGAATGCCTCACTGAGAATACAGCACCCAGCGCGACTCACGTTCAGGTATGAAGGAAAAATACATAACTTCATGGATAAGCAACAGCTTAAAAACTTCACAGATGATAAACCAGTCTTAAAGGAAAAGCTGACAGGTCTACTCTAAGACAAGAGAGACCAACAAACACAGGAATAACAAAAACATCTACAAAGATGACATTAAATCCTATGACAATCACCTCCCTCAATGTTAATGGACTAAATTCACCAATTAAAAGACACAGAGTAGCAAAGTGGATCAAAAAGATGAAACCAACCTTCTGCTGCCTACAAGAAACACATCTGAATAATCAGAACAAACATAGACACAAAATCAAAGGCTGGAGGAAAATCATCCAAGCAAACAATACACTCAAAAAAGCTGGGGTGGCCATATTAATATCTGATGATGCCACCTTTATACTCAGAAAAGTGGGAAGGGAGAAAGTTGGACACTACGTACTAATCAAGGGATATATGCAACAGGAAGAAATAAGACTATTAAACATATATGCACCCAATGAGAGACCAGCAAATTATCTAATACAGTTACTGACAAATCTGAAAGAAGAAATCAATGATAACACAATAATTATGGGAGACCTCAACCTGGCCCTATCAGCACTTGATAGGTCAACCAGATTGAAACCTAACAAAAACATACTAATCCCGAAAAGAGAAATGGAAGAAAGAGGACTAGTGGATATATATCGGACACTCCATCCCAAAAACCCTGGATACACATTCTTCTCCAATGTACATGGGTCATTCTCCAGGATAGACTACATGCTGACACATAAAACATACCTCCACAAAATAAAGAGGATAGAAATCTTGCAAGTTACCCTTGCCGACCAAAAGGCTCTGAAATTAGATGTGAACTACAAAGACACACAGAAGAAAAACATTAACAACTGGAAATTAAACACCCTGCTACTGAACAACCAGTGGGTCCGAGATGAAATCAAAAAGGAAATTAAAGCTTTCCTGGAAACAAATGATAATGAAGACACAACCCCCCAGAATCTATGGGACACAGCAAAAGCGGTCCTGAGAGGAAAATTCATAGCTCTACAAGCACACATCAGAAAGGAAGAAGGGGCATACCTGAATAACCTAATGGCACAACTCAAAAAATTAGAAAATGACCAACAAAAGGAACCAAAAATAGGGAGACAGAAGGAAATAACAAAGCTGAAAGCAGAACTTAATGAAATGGAAAACCGAAGAACAATCCGAAAGATCAATGAAGGCAGAAGCTGGTTCTTTGAAAAAATAAACAAGATTGATAGGCCATTGGCAAAACTCATGAAGAAAGAGAGAGAGAAATCTGATAACCCATATTAGAAATGAAAAAGGGGAGATCACAACAGATACTGTAGATATCCAAAGGGTAATCAGAGACTACTTTGAGAAACTTTATGCTACCAAACATGAGAACCTGGAAGAAATGGAAAAATTCTTGGACACATATAACCTTCCACACTTAAATAAGGAGGGGGTAGAATTTCTAAACTCCCCAATCACCACTGAGGAAATTGAAAGTGTAATCAAACATCTGCCCAAAAAGAAAACCCCAGGCCCAGATGGATTTCCTAATGAATTTTTTCAAATCTTTCAAGATACTACCAATCCTACCCAGATTGTTCCATGAAATAGAAAAATCGGGAATACTCCCAAACAGCTTTTATGAAGCCAACATCACCTGGATACCAAAACCAGACAGAGATGCTGCCAAAAAAGAAAATTACAGACCAATATCCCTGATGAATGCCGATGCAAAGATCTTCAACAAAATTCTGGCAAATAGGATCCAATGCGTCATCAAGAAGATCATACACCACGATCAAGTAGGCTTCATTCCAGGAATGCAGGGTTGGTTTAACATCAGTAAATCTATCAACATCATACACAACATCAACAAGAAGAAAAATAAAAGTCACATGATCATATCAATAGATGCAGAGAAAGCATTTGATAAGGTCCAACACTCTCAGCAAGATGGGAATGGAAGGAACCTTCCTCAATCTAGTTGAAGCCATCTACCACAAGCCAATGGCAAATATCATCCTTAACGGAGAAAAACTAAAAGCCTTCCCTCTAAATTCTGGTACAAGACAAGGCTGTCCACTCTCACCACTCCTCTTCAACATAGCACTGGAAGTTCTTGCTATAGCAATCAGGCAAGGAAAGGATATCAAGGGAATACAGATAGGAAAGGAAGAAGTCAAGCTCTCATTGTTTGCAGATGACATGATACTCTACGTAGAAAACCCTATAGACTCTACCAAAAAGCTTCTAGAAACAATAGACTCCTATAGCAAGGTGGCAGGCTACAAAATCAACACACAGAAATCAATGGCCTTTTTATACACCAATAATGATAGTGAAGAGAAGGAAATCAAGAAGGCAATCCCATTCACAATAGCACCACACAAAATCAAATATCTTGGACTCAACTTGACCAAAGACGTGAAGGACCTATACAAAGAAAACTATAAAGCCCTCCTCCAAGAAATAAGAGAGGACACATGGAAATGGAAACACATACCCTGCTCATGGATTGGCAGGATTAACATCATTAAAATGGCAATTCTCCCCAAAGCATTATACAGGTTTAATGCCATCCCTATAAAGATACCCATGACATTCTT
>PVKC010028152.1:0-15535 GCA_004027635.1 Crocidura indochinensis
TGAACTGTCCTAAAAACGAGAACCTATGAGGGAAATGGAGAGCCTGTCCAGAGTACAGGCGGGGGGTGGTTGGGGAGGAGGGAGATTTGGGACAATGGTGATGGGAACGTTGCACTGGTGATGGGTGGTGTTCTATACATGACTGAAACCCAAACACAACTATGTATGTAATCAAGGTGTTAAAATAAAATAAAATAAATATAAAAAAATAAATAAAAGAAAGAAATGAAAAAAAAAAAAGAATCAACCAATTGGGGCCGGAGTGATAACATGGAGGTAAGATGTTTGCTTTCCATGCAGAAGGTCAGTGGTTCGAACCCTGGCATCCCATATGGTCCCCCGTACCTCCCAGGAGCGATTTCTGAGTGCAGAGCCAGGAGTAACCCCTGAGCGCTGCCGGATGTGACCCCCAAGCAAACAAACAAACAAACAAAAAACAAAAAAAAGGAATCAACCAATTGTTTTAACTTTCAAAGGGGCATTTAGAGAGGTAGCTGACAACATCTGGACTGAGCTCCCATTTCTGTTTCACTTCAGCACAGACAGAACTTACTCATCTTACCCCGTATTGATCACTGCTTGTTTTGTGTTTGGATATGAGCCCTGGGAGCCCTCACAAAGTTTAGAGGTGATCTGTTTATTCAATCACTTAGAAATTTATTGGACACATACCTCAGTCTTGGCAAAAGAACAGTCATGCAATAGCTGAGACAGAAAATTCCTCATCCCATTATTTTTTTTAAATCACATGTCATGTAAAATCGTTGTCCCTAAGAGGGATTAAGTGAAGGTATATGATATAGCTTTGATTTTCTTCATTGATGAGAAAAGTAGTTCAAAAACAGTGCTGTAAAAATTGTGTTTCCAAGAATTAAGTGCAGTGT
This sequence comes from Crocidura indochinensis, assembly GCA_004027635.1. Taxonomy (NCBI): domain Eukaryota; kingdom Metazoa; phylum Chordata; class Mammalia; order Eulipotyphla; family Soricidae; genus Crocidura; species Crocidura indochinensis. The sequence goes on from PVKC010028152.1 coordinate 885, forward strand.
TTCTTAAATATTGAATACTGTATTAAGAGAATGTGGGTGAGAGTAGTGGGGTGTTTCCAGAAAAGAATGACATTTTTAAATGAGAGGGAGTTTAGTGGAAATGTGAATCAAAACTTTAACCTGACTAGAATTACACCTGCCAGAGCATTCTAAATTTAAACAGTTCTCAGAAGGCTGCGTTTTAGATGAAAAGTCTCGAAAATAGGACTTTTGGGCTTCCAAAGCATTGTGGTGACTTAAATCGTATTTTGTGAAAGAAGATGCATAGATGGTGGTTATTGAAATTTCCTGTGGTTTAATCTAGTGCCAGAAATTCTCTGTCTGCCACTTAGTGTTAAGTAGATGCTAGGTGGCTGTATTAAATGTTTGGTTGTTTGGAATATTGATGCATTAGGCACACTGTCAACCATTAAATTGAGCCAAGTTACATTCACATGTTGTCACTTCACATCTATTTGTTTTGCAGTTTTTAGCTAGAAGCTGTTTCTGCCATTTTCCCAGATGCAATATTATTTGTATTAATTATTCCATTGATCTATGTACCCTAATTCAATTAGTGAGTCACTATATAGGTAGAAGTGATTTAGACAATAGATAAACCTAAAGGATCCAAATCTAAATATGCAAAGGACTAAGACTTTAAACTATTTTGCATATGGTTTTATTTCTCTCTTTCTCTCAGTTAGCAGAAGGGAAACTATGTATGTAATCTTCTAATTTTTTGTAAAATAGAGGGTTCTTGGTCATTTAGATGCTTCTAGTTTTGACAAGCATACACAAAAAACATTGTGTATGTTATAGGATGCTTGGACTTTGGAACCGGTCATAGGAACATCACTTCCCTGTTTAAGGAAGTTAGAATAAGATTATTTAATTTTCCTTTGCTCTGAATTTTATGTTGTGTACTGGATAGTTTTCAGAATTACATACAGCTTTCTTGTCTCTCTTCTCCCCACCACCCCTCGGTCATCATTACTGCTGTTACCAACAGTGCATGCTTGTCTTTGCTCTTCTGAAAGATTTCTTCCCTGAGATCTTGATTATGTTATAATCAATCACATATGTTTCCCATCTTCTGTGGCCTTACAGATTTCCACAAGTCATCCCTAAGCAGGTGTTGCATTAATCATTACTGATAGAACATCATTTCATGCTGCTGTTTGCTGAGACACAGAAAAACACTCTATACGTCTTCCTACTGACCTTCCTTATCATTGAGTTATGATTACAGCTGCATGATTTTTGATTGCCATCCAGCTATTTTCCTTTTACCTTTTATTGAGGCATCATAATTTATAAAATTTTTGACAATAATTTTTCCAGCTCCAACTGCACAACCAGTGTCTACAACCTTCCACCAATGACTACAGATTTCATTCCATTCTCCTCCTGTCTCCTTAAGAGACACATTTTTCACTTTAATTATTGTAGTATATGCACACTGCTTATGAAGTGTTAGCCCTAGTGATTTATATCATTATTATTATTATTAATTGGGGGGGGTGTTTGGCCACACTCAGCAGTGCTCAGTGGTTACAATGGCTCTGTGTTCAGGAATCACTCTTGAAAGGCTTGGAAGGATCAGATGACATACTGGGGATCAAACTTAGATAAGCTGCATGCAAGGTGAATATCGTATGTGCTATGCTATCACTCTGGTTCCAAACTCTAGTGATTTAGATATGGATATATCCCTTACTTCTACAGTACAAAAAAGTTTGAACCCCTGACCCTTGCCTCCATGTTATTTCCAAACCATCTCTTTTTGCTACTCTTTGGAAATGCATGCTAATTACTACACACACACTAGCATGTAACTTATATTTTATGATTTTGGGTGTGGGGTAGGTCTCACCTGGTGGTGCTCAGGGGTTACTCCTGGCTTTGCACTCCTGATAGGCTCAGGACCATATTGCATGTCAGAAACTGAACCCAAGTCGCATGCCAAGCAAGTGCCCTACTACTGTACACAATATCTCTAGCCCTCATAATTTCAGATTTACCAAATAGCAAATTATGAAATGTTCTTGAGAAACATCTAGAAGTTTTTATTTGTGTAGTAAAGTGGTGCTAAGATGTGCTGATCATTAGACTACAGGATGCTACCTACTGAAAGTGGGAAATTTATATTGAAAAATAAGACAATGACAGAATACCTTGATACATAATAGATAATAAACTGAACTAAGTTTTGGATATTAAGTACTTTATTATATTATGAAATTGAATTAATCACAAATATGTGTTAATATATAGGTAGTATCTCATGTGAATTGAAGTGTTATTCCACCTGAAATCCTATTGAAAAAGTGAGATTTTTTTTCAGTGCCAAGGATTGAACCAAGGGCCTCACACATGCAAGGCAACTGATCTATCATTGAACTCCATTCTCAGTTCCTTAGACAGAAAATTTAAATTAAATCATGTTAATTATGAAAATAATTGCATATTATTTTGCAATGCTTCTATAGGACTTGTTATGTTATGAGAATACAAAGGAAACCTAGGATAGAACATAGAAACAAGGAATTTTATATGCTTCAACAACTAGAATTCATCTATGGAACAACTGTGTGTGATAAATGGTGTTGCAGATTACACTGATAAATCTATCAGAACTCTTAAGTTCTTCCTTGTTTTCCTATTATTCAGGCTCTCTATAGATTAGAGTAAATCCCCTAAATAAAAGGGAATGGTTACCTTTTGTTTCATGTTCTTTTCTCTGAATCTGGCAACTGGCCACTGGGTTCTAATGGATAAAACACTTTTTTGGAAGGACAAAGACCTTGCCTTGATTTAATTTTCATGCCCACTGTGATGATTTCATAAAATACTGGCTCATAAATTGTATGGTTCTTGAGGTAAAAGGTGTTATTTAAATGCCAAGTTTTTGACATTAGGATTTCTCTGAATAGCAATAAATGTGTTGCATTGCTGTATGAAGGAGTAATGGATGAGAAAATAGCAGTGATCTGGGGAGCAGGACTGAATTTATTTATTTATTAAGAATGAATTTATGAATTTTCCCAGATTTCATCTTTATCTGGCTTGTAGAATAATTTCTACAAAATTACCAGGTGCATACAAGTCATTAAGTTAAGGACCTAATTTTATTTGGTTTCTCATTAGCAAATGTATTATTATGGCTGTGCCACCATGAATAGTGGAACTTAAGTATAGGCTTTGTGAATCATGAAAATCATTTACCTTCTTATTTGGAGAGATTGTTTCATCAATTCTAAGCCCCAAAGATGTAGGCAGTTTTAGATATTGAAAATTTAGAAAAGTAATGACATCAATCAAATGTTATCTATGCCCATTGGCCTTGAATACTAATTGAGATATCTAGGACATTTCCCAATCATTACAAACCTATTCCTGATTAAAATAAGGGATACTATGACTCATTTCTGAGCTGTACATGTAGTCTTTGATTGACCCAATTAACTGGTGGCTAGCCATTCGAGTTAGCCTATGTAGACTCTAATCTCAGTCAAATTCATTCAAATGTTTTCCATATGAGAGTGAGACCCTCAATCTTCTAAAAACTCACATCCTTAAAATGATTCTTCTGCCTAGTCTCCAAATAGCCACTCAAGTACCAAATTTCCATTTTAATTTTGTACTCTTAAATCTTCCTCAGCTGCCGTCACCCAATTTTAGGTCTTTCATATTCCTGTGAAACTAACATCCTTGCCTGTTCACAGCCTGTGTCTGAAATCTCTACACTTCTCATTTAATGCTTCACTTCAGATGAATTTCTGATGTTAGATTCATATTTCTTAATTTGCCTTCTGATTGTATGCTGAGTACTGAAATTGCTTTTGACATTCATCTCTGGTTTTTATCTCCTACTAAAATTAATTCTTGCTCCTCAGGTAGCCCTGACTTTAGGTTTGCAAGATTCTATCCTGGCTCAGGTACTTGTAGTTAGAATTATAAGGACTTTTACCTTGTGCAGTAAATGATAACTGATCTCAGTTCTCCTATATAAAGATACCTTCATCTTGTGTGAGTTGTTTAACATTGAGTCTTCTTTAAATCTAGTCAATTTTTCTATTTATTAAGTTCCTCAGGATCAATAGCCAACAGGGTTTACTCTTTTCTTTCCATGATTTTCATGCCACTTAAAAGCAATCCCATTATTTTAATATATATTATGAATTATTAGGATATGTTCAAGCACAAGAACAAAATTGAGTAACTATTGCTACATAGGTTTATTAACCTTTAAGAATTTATCAATTTCTGGAGGCTCCAAGAAACTATATGCTACAATTGCAGTATTCTCTCCAGCTCCAGCTTTTACTATAGGGCTATGCATTTAGTCAGATAAGATACTGATGACCAAATCATTCTCTAAGCCCATCTTGGGCCACGTGGTCATAGGAACAAAGTTAAGGTGAACTTGATAATAGACTTTTGAAATATGTTACTTATTCTAATTTGTTCCATATTGTTCATGATTTATTCTATGACTGCAGAATAATGTCATGAATTTAATATTCAGTTGTTTCTTTCCGAACTATTGTAGCCTGAACTACAATAAAAATAATACTTTTTTAGAGTGCCTCCGTTCAAGTAATACTTGAGAAAAGTAAGATTCTTTTTAAAGAAAAAGTATTGAAACTTATTCTCCTACCCAAAGAAGCTTTTAATTCTCCTACCCAAAGAAGCTTTTAGTGGTATTTTTATTCTTTCTGTTTTGGTTTGTTTTGTTTAGGGGGGAGTCAAACCTGACAGTGCTCAGGGGTTCCTCCTGGCTCTATGCTCAGAAATCACACCTGGCAGGCTCAGGGGACCATATGGGATGTGGGGATTTGAACCAACATCCTTCTACATCTAAGGCAAGCCCTACCACTGTACTCTCTCTCCAGCCCCAGGATTTTTATTCTTTAATTTTGAACTGATTGTATAATTTATGGCTGTCTTAGTTTTTTATTTTCTTATTCTCATTTTGTACTATATATATATATATATTAAGTGAAATCATTGCTGTTATCATAATTTGATTCTTCTGAAATTTCTTTTAACCTATGTACATCTAAAGTTCTTTCTTTAAAAAATAAAGAAGCAAGGGCCGGAGAGATAGTATGGAGGCAAGGCATTTGTCTTGCATACAGAAGGTTGGTGGTTTGGATCCTGCATCCCATATGGTCCCCTGAGACTGCCAGGCGCGATTTCTGTGCATAGAGCCAGGAGTAACCCCTGAGCGCTGCTGGTGTAACCCAAAAACCAAAATAAAATAAAGTAAAATAAAGAAACAAAAGTAGAGATTGGAGAGAAATGTACACTTTCTTCAAAGAATGAGTTGTAATGCTTTGAAGGAAAGAATTGGAAAGATCGGTGTTGCTGTCCATGGTTCTGATTTGCATTGCTACAGGAGAATACCTTTATTAAACAGTGGTGCATTAGGCAATTATAAGGACAAAATAATAAAAATTAAAAGTAGCATGAAAGAGTTTAAATCCATATTAAAATTTTATTTTTATTTTGAAGAACATTGGAACCACACCTAGGGATGCTCCTAAAAATTTCTGTCTTCAAATGTTTTTAAGGAACTAGATAAAATAAGTAATACTAACTTTACCTTCCATTATGGCCAGGAAAACTCTAAATAAATCAGAGAGACATTTGGCAGCCCTATAGTTTATTCAAGGAGATAAAATGTAACATAAATTTATGAGAGTGTTATGTTCAAATGTTTATACCTAATATAAATATAAAGATATACCAAGTGCCAGTACACTGGTATTTTGTTTTGTTTTGGGTCCTAATCTAGTGAAGCTCAGGAGTTATTCCTGGCTCTTTGCTCAAAAATTGCTCCTGGCTCAGGGGACCATATTCGATGCCAGGGGATCGAACTTTGGTCTGTCCTTGGTCAGCTGCATGCAAGGCAAATGCCCTACCACTACGCCATTGCTCTGTCTCCAGTATGTTACCCCATCCCCCATTCTTCCTGTAATCTTACCTGCTAATAAGACCTGCCCATTTCTGGGGGGAGGTTTTTGGGAGGTAAAAAGGTTTAGCCTGAGGGACAGGAGGAATTTGAAGGATGGATTGGGAGAGGATTTGGATTGAGAGAGAAGCATGGGGAGGAGAGCCGGCTGAGAGACAAGGTACAATGCAGGGCTGAATAGAGATCCAGCGTAAAAGATTATGATAGGCCACACACATGTTGGCCAGAGCATGAATAAAAGTGATGTCTCTTGGAACCTGACTGCCTGTGAGTTTTCTCCCCGCCACTATCGTGAAGCTGCAGACCTGCCTTTTGGAGTGGGTTGGAGACAAGTGGCCTGGGCTGGAGGAAAAAGGCCCCTCCATCACCATCCACCACCATCCAGCCCCATCCAAGGGCTTTATTTCTACACTAGTCCACTGGTATTTTTTGAAATTTTCAAAGAATGACAATGGAAAATATTTGTATGCTTATTATTAATCAGTTACAAATATATAATATATATGTATAAAAATATAATGTAAAATTTATTTAAAAATAATTCATTCTGAGTTTATTGAAAGAAACAGATCTGAGTGTTAAGGATCAACATAACACAGTTAATTTTCTCCTGCTGGTTTTCTAATAGAATTCATTGACTGATAGGGTTTAAGATAAGAAAAATAACAGTAAAGAGAAAAGCAGCAAAATCTATGTTGTCTCAAATCTGAGGTAAAATTTCAAAGCTTTTTTTGCTAATGAAGTAATCTTCAGATGTTAAAATGAACAATTATTTCTCTGTCTATCTTCTCTCTAATTGAACTGCTTTTGAAATTTTTTTCTGGTAATGACTGTTCTCTTGAACATTCAACCACAGAGATGAAGTCTCTGTAGCCTCATTCTCATCAGCTCTATAGAAATAGTAATCTTAGTACCCAGCCAAAAAAAATTTATGCTTATATTCATAGTCTTTATCTCAAGGAGCTTTCTCTTACTCCTTTATCTGCTATAGAAGACCCATTTCTCTATTCCTTTACCTTTCCATATCTTTAAAAACCACATATCATCACCTAATATTCTGCCAGAATTTATTTTGTTGGTAGTTCATATTTCCCGACTAGAATATGAGTTCCATGATGAAGACATTTGCAATCTCATGTGTGGGATTTTTTTCCATTGCTGCAATTGAATGCCTAAAGACGTCTCAGAAGATAGTATATGTTAAATAATTACATGTTGAGTGAATGAACAGTTAAATGCAGTCTATTATGGGGCTTAAATGAGATCATGTGTTAAAGTGCCTTTTCAGAAAGTCTGAGGTTTTACAGTCCTCATCACCATTTTCTCCTTTAGCTGATCCTAAGTCACCCTGATAACTTAATTTTACCAAACATTGCTCTGCTTAAAACCAATCACTTACTCCCCATTACCCTTCTCGAGTTGAATCAAGTTTCTCAGCTCATTGCTTAACTTCACTATAAGGGCCCAGCTATGCTGTGAAGGATGAAATTTTACCCTACTTACATACTATCAAGTTAGCCTGCAGCTTTTTCACAGACACCTGTTTAAGACATGAATCTCCTGGATCAGACAGAAAAGACTTTATTATTCCCTGTAGAGCAGGCAATATGGACATTATGTTCACATTTGCTCCCCTACCAGCCAAAGGCTCATAAGGAGTTGTCTGACTGAATGCTGTACATACCTTGTATTTATGCCACAGCTGAGAAATCCCCAGATTAGAAAATCTCCTTGTAAATAGAAGGGTTGCTGCCAAATTCTGGTCCCAGAGAGTCAATATTTAATATTCAGTTCAGGAAACAAAACTATCCTTTACTCTATAACTTTACCCAATCATGTTTTATGGCTTACATCTGGTAGTACTTTGGGTTTAATACTGGTTCTGTGCTCAGAAATCACTCTTGGCAGACTTGGGACATATAAAGTACCAGGGATTGAAACTGGGTCAACCATGTGCAAGACAAGTGCCCTACCCATGGTACTATCGCTCAAGCCACAAGTCTGTTTCTCTAAAAAAATTTTTTTAAAAAACATAGCTTAAATGGCACTCCTTCCTTAACAGTTGTGCAAATCACTACACTAAAAAGAAACATAGAGAGTGAGAGATAGAGAGAGAGCACACAGAAAAAGAGATAAAGATAGAGAAAGAGAGAATGCCTATACCAGAAGGCATTGGGGGAGGGAGAGAGTGGGGGAGGGAGGGACATGGGAAGGAAATTGGTGTGGGAAATGTTCATGGGTTAGGGTAGTGTACATTGTAAGAATGAAACTCAAGAACAATTTTGTATTAAATTTAAATGATCATTTAAATTTTCTAATTTAATTAAAAATTTAAATACATTGTTTGATTTTTTAATTGTTATAATAGGAGGAAAAAATAAAATTTATCAATACAGGAAAGAATGGTGTTGGCAGGATATTAAATTTTTTTGTGTTTTTGGGGGGGGGTTTGGGCAACACCCAGTGACATTCAGGGGTTACTCCTGGCTATGTGCTCAGAAATTGCTCCTGGCTTGGGGGACCATATGGGTTGCCGGGGATAGAACCGCAGTCTGTCCTGGGTCAGCTACGTACAAGGCAAATGACTGTGCTATCACTCCGGCCCCCAAATTAAGTATTTTTAAAATATTTAAAAATAGATAGCTTTAGACAAAACTCTCAACTGATAAGTAGAGTATAAGTAGAATAATGCCATAGAGTATTCACTATTCACCTACCCAATTCTTGCTTTCATAGTTTTCTTACATAAATCATACTCATTTCCCTGGCCTAACATGACATTTGACTTATGTTATATGTCTTCTGTATCTCTGGTTTCATATATTTTTTCAAATACACGTTACCAAGTAAAACCTATTTTGTCTTTGAGGTTTCTTCATTTCTGATTGTGGTTTAGGAGTAAGAGTGTGGTGTTGACAGTATGGTTCAGTGTAGTCTCACAACTTGGATTCTATCACCTGTATATATACATACCCAGTTTTTTGTTTTTACTTAATGACATGGAGTAGCATTCTTGAGCTGATAAGTACAGTTTCCATTAGGATGTCACTTAGCTTTAAATTCTGCAACATGTTAAGTATTTCTCTCATACTAATCTCATTTATTTCTGTATTTATTACAATGCTTCAGCTTCTAGAAGGCTGCACCCCTGAAGAGTTAAAACCATTTCCTTTTAAAAACTGTTTTTTGTGGTCAGATCTTGTAGTGTTAGGGCCTAACCCTGGCTCTGCAGTCAGGAATCACTTGTAAATGGCTGGGAGAACAATAGGGGGTCTGGGGATAAACCTTGTTTATCTACATGCAATGCAAATCTTTGTCTACTGTCTTATCTCTCTGGCCTTTACATCATATAATTTCATATTCTTCATGTTTGGCCTAGAGTTCTAGTTGGAGATCACTGGATTTTCATATAAGTAAATTGTCCATCTGCAGCTGGCCTTTTATATATTGTTGATTTCACATTTTTGACTATCTGAACTTATTGGCTAAACCAGAAATTGTGTATTTCATTTCCAAATGTTATCTCAACTACTTTGCTTCTTTTAAAACTACTACTTCCTTGTAGGATGATACTGTCTTGTTGCTCTTATAGTGATGTGCTTGAAGAGAAGAACAGTTCTGTTATCTGATCAAGCAATGCTTTTCAAAAATAAGGGAACATTTCTTAAGTTTATGAAAAGTGGGCATACTTAAAAAAAGTTTAGTGATCCTGTCAGTAACCCTGTGTTTCTCTAATATGATAATAAAGAAATATCAGATATAATTCTGTTACAAATTGTTCAGGAGCCTCAAGCTTTCAAAGAATGGCGACCTTTAATTCTACAGGGGTAATAGAACTTTCATTAAAGATCTGCTTCATCATTGTGTAGAAAAGAGCTTATTTTTTTTTTGGAGCAGATTGATTCCCTTTAAAAGTCCTTTTTATTAATCAGTAAACATAGCTCTAGAAATCACTATCACTTTAATAAAGAAGGTATTGAAATTCAAAAAGTCATTATAGGGAAAAAGTGAGCACTATACTTTTACTCTAAATAAAGATGGCTTACAGTATCTTGGTGTTCCTCTTTAACATTACTTTGATTTTCCCCTACAATAAAGAAACTGCCTTTCTTCTGCTTACATTTGAGTAATTTCTGCAAACCTGGATATCATGTGCTAGATGTGATGTTGTGAATGAATTGAATGAAAATAGCATTGCATTTTCAAAAAAATTGTTATGACTCAAATTGAGGATACATAGGAGATTGGAGTTGAAGGTCAAGAATCAGTTGAAACAAATGAAAATGTGTTCATGAAAAACATTTCTTTGTTCATAAAGGGAAAGAATCTTTGCTACCTGAAGGTGTGAATATTGATGGAAGTGAGATGATGAGGTTAATTATTCAGGTGGGGAATTGTGGCAACTGAGATTTCTTTGGGGCTTTTTATTCTATTGCATTGGAAAACTGGAGAGTCTCTAGAGACATTGATGACCAGATAGGCCAAAAAGTCCTTTAAAAATATGCAAACATCTTTCAGTAACTATTATTAGTAACCATAATTTAGTCTTTTATCTAAAAGTTTGTCAGAATTGTATTCCTTTTCTTGGTTAAATATATAACGTTTAATGTATATGTATTGCATATATAACATGAATATATTGCATATATGTGCATGTATATACCACAACCTCTCTATAATGTTTCTATACTTCCTTATTAAAAAATAAAAATAAATTTAAAAAAATATGCAAACATGACTGGGAAGTTGAAAAATTTAAAGAGAGGATATTATTTCTCCCTGCCTCATTTTCTAAATTCCCTATTTACAGTGAAGAAGTGAAGGAAATAGATATGTATTTCCCACTCAATATGTTTAATGCTTGGATGAATTGAAAGGTGTTTCTGCCTCTCGCATCATCCTTTGTTGACTGAAGCCATCCATGGCTGTGATGGCTTGTGTAATGCCACTGTGCCCACAGACCTAAGGTTCAACTTTTCTTGTTTGTTTTTTTTTGTCCTTGCACGTCTCACTGGCTATCTTTTATCTGACTTACCAGACTTCTAGACAATAGGATTTATTCTCTGAGTATCTTGAATCTTCAGGTCCTAAAGTGATTCCTGAAAGGTAGAAAACAAATAGGCAAGTAGAAATGAGTGGAATCAGTTGAGTCAAGGGAATGTTAGTTAAGATGTTGTGCACCATAATTTGAAGAAAATTCAAACCTCATGCATAATGGAGGAAGGGATTAACTTAATCCTCCACCAGAAAGAGAAATCACATTTAAAAATTAAATGAAATAATTGGGTCTAATCCTTACCTATCAAGACTGACTAAATGGAAAGATTATATGGTAGGATAAGGAACATGGTATTGAGATTCAGAAAGGTTGCAATCACATGATGATTTTTTTTCCTTTCTGTTGTTGGCCAGTTATGATTAAAAGGTCAAAAACAGTATTAACTTTAAAAGCCCATAGAGCTACCCTGGGTTCTATCCATAGTATCCCATATGGTCCTCTGAGCATCTCCAGGAGTAATTCCTGAGTGCAGAGCAAGGAGTAAATACTGATATTGATGGGTGTGCTCAGAAATCAAAAAGATTTTTCCTAATTCTTCATGATGAACTTTTTTATGTGTTGTTATTATTCAAGTATACTAAGAATTTAATATCTATTAGTGTATAACTTTTATAAAACAAGTTTCATCAGTGCATTAGGTACCAGTTATGTGTTGATGGCTAAATTTTAAGGCTTTCAGAGACAGTTGTTAAACAGTAAGTAACTTGATTTAATTAAGAGGATATCTACATCCTATAAATCTGTAGTGCTACAAAATCAAGACCTTCAGTTTCTACCTAGAAAGCTACTTGTTAAAGTTACTAATTTAAAACTACTGGGAATTAAATCATATTGTTATTAATGACTTTTAAATCAAGAATAATATGTCAGAGCTGGAGAGATAACATAACTGTAAGGCATTTGCCTTGCATGCAGAAGGACGGTGGTTCAAATCCCTGCATCCCATATGGTCCCCTGAGCCTGCCAGAGGCAATTTCTGAATCTAGAGCCAGGAGGAACCCCTGAGCGCTCCCCAGTGTGACCCAAAAAATAGAAAAAAAGTAAAAAAGAATAATATGTTAGAGTGCTTTAAAATAATTTCTTATATTGCCTTCACTGTTGTTGCTACATTTTTTCTATAACTAATTAAGGCTAGGATTTAGAAATTAAAAACTACTTGTAAAATTTCACAGATAAACTTTTAAAGAAAATCAGTTGGGGTCAGGGAGATACTACAGTAGCTAGAATGCTTGACTTCCTATGCAGCAGACTTGAGCTAGATTCCTGGCATCCCATTTGGTACCATGAGGCAACCAGGAGTAGTTTCTGGCTAAAAAGCCAGTAGTAAGCCCCAAACTTCACTAGGTGTGGTCTCAAACAAAAACAAAAACAAAAGAGAAAAAAACAATAAATTATAGCATATTTTTTTATATTTAATCTCATAAAAGTTTAAGACAATATATATGTATGCTAAAATAGTATGGTAAGGTAATGAATGATTAACTTAGAAAACATAAATTTTCATTTAATTTTTAAAAGAGTAATTGGCAAAGATTTCTGTTAGATAACATAGGACAGCTTGGGAGATGTGTTAAAAGCTTACAATAGAAAGTAGAGTGACGGGTCCGGGCGGTGGCGCTGCAGGTAAGGTGCCTGCCTTACTGTGCTAACCTTGGACGGACCACGGTTCGATCCCCTGGTTCCCATATGGTCCCCCGTGTCTGCCAGGAGCGACTTCTGAGTGCATAGCCAAGAGTAACCCCTGAGCGTCACTGGGTGTGGCCCAAAAACAAACACAAAAAAAAACAAACAAAAAAAAGAAAGTAGAGTGACAAAGGAGTGAAAGCATATTTAAGAAATAATACTTTAATAGGATGAATGTATGCATTACCAGATTTCATGATAATTATACATCTTCTGAAAATATACTAGGTACTTCCAAATAGGCAAACATTTACTTTTTCAGGTTTAGAAGTTAATTGGCAAAAGTTTGGAAAATCGAATAGTTTCATGTTTCTTAAGCAACTGTACTTGCCTGAATCAGTTCGTTGTGGGCGAAGCTCATCCATTGTACTCTACATGTGCTGACCCCTGCAGTTTCCTCAAATATGGGAAACTCGACTGCATAATTTGTGGTAGTTGGAATTGCTGTCTTGCTCTCCACTGAAAAAAATTTTAAAAAGCTATCTAAAATAATATAGTTTCTTATATGGCACCTTATAATCAGTCCAAAGAGAAAACAAAGCCTTCTTTTCAATGTAATGTTTTGCAATGATTTCTTAAAGTTGCTATTATCTTTGGCGAGTGGTGTGGGTGATAAGACTAGAAGTGCTAGGAAGTTATAAGATAGAATTTAAAGGGAGAGGGAAGAAGCAGGTTGGGAAGAAGAATTAGAGTAAACAACTGTGGGTAGCAAATTATATATGTAATCTTTCCCAGCCTCTCTCCATTCCAGCCCAACCACCCTCATGCATACATTTACAAAACCATGAGTTTTCTTCTGCTTACAAGGGCAAATCATTGAGCTCTGAGGACTATGAAGTAATATACCAACAGTTTCAGACTTGCAAATGCTCAAGAATACTTCATTCATAAATTTGATGGTTCTTGACTGTATCAATGAGGAAAAAGAAATAAATTGTTTTTTCCAAGAACCCAAAGCTCCTTACTAAAAAAAAAACTATTGACAATCTTGGTGTTATTTCTAATAATTTGTTCTTGAAAATTAGGGAATTAAGTGCACACATCCTAAATAATTTAAGTCTAGAAATACTATGGAAATGATTACTGAGTGAGGCACTCCAAAAATCTCTTATGAGTTCAGAACTGTATAATTATAAAGGCTACACCAGACCTTATCAACAGGAATAATCTGGGGCTAAAAAGTAAAAAATTCAATCCTAAGTTCATATACATGCAAAAAATTACAAGCAGAATTACTTTAGAATACAGTAGTGCTGTATGCAAGGACATATTGAGATATATGATAGTTTTTGATTCCATAAGCAATACAACAATTTTTGTAGCTTTTTTAGTTGTTTATTTCTTGGGTTATAGTATAAAATATTCTGAAAAGCTTTATTAATAAATGTTTCTTCCGGCTGGAGAGATAGCACAGTGGTAGGGCATTTGCCTTCTATGTGGCTGACTCCGGATGAACCCGAGTTTGATTTCTGGCATCTCAGTCAGATGGTCCCCTTTGCCTGCCAGGAGTGATTTCTGAGTACAGAGCCAGGGATGACCCCTGAGTGCTGCTGGGTGTAAACTAAAAACCAGAGGGGAAAAAAGACTTTTTATTTTTATTTCTCACAAAATAATGGATCCTAGTACTTAAGAGCAGACAAAGCTAAAAGAATTATTACAAAATAGGAAGTTTGTTTGACTAATGTCTCCATGCACAGATATTTTTTCAGAGTATCTGCAAAAGTTTCACTTGGAAGTCTTTCTTGGAATCCTTTTTTTTTTTTAATTTAAATTTTTATTGTGACTGAAGTTCATTACACAGAATTATTTACGGTACATAGTGACAATGAATGAAGGGCATTCCCACCACCAATGTTGTCCTCTCTCCACTCCTGTTCCCAGCATGTCTCCCATATCTCCCTCCTCTGCTCTCCCGCTCTCCCCCCACCCCCAAGATTTACACTGCATGGT
>PVKC010028153.1:0-15531 GCA_004027635.1 Crocidura indochinensis
GGTGGCGCTGGAGGTAAGGTGCCTGCCTTGACAGCGCTAACCTAGGACGGACCGTGGTTCGATCCCCTGGTTCCCCATATGGTCCCCAGTGCCTGCCAGGAGCGACTTCTGAGCGAATAGCCAGGAGTAACCCCTGAGCGTCACTGGGTGTGGCCCAAAAACAAACAAAAAAAAAAAACCAAAAACAAATAAAACCAATATCTGGTCTTTTTGGAAAATCATCTAGCTTGTATATTTAGTTCATCTCTGTAAACAGTTAAACATCCTCCAGGTCATAAAATTTCCTTTCACTTGGTGTATCTGCTTGGCTTCCAAGAATAGTTAAGTTTTGTATTTTTATTGTTTATTTGTTGTTATTGGTTTTGGGGATACCCAGCACTGTGTGTAGCAACAGAGCAATAGAAGTTGATCTCCTGGCTCTGTACTAAGGAATTACTCAAAACCGTGCTCAAGGGACCATATGGGATTCCAGGGATCAAACCCAGGTTGGTTGCATACAAGGCAAATACTCTATCTGCTGTATTATCTTCCAGCCTCCAAAACTAGTTGAGCTCAGACAGCATTAGTTAAAAGGGGAAATTTTCAGGGTCTTTGGGTAACCTCTCAGGCTGATCCCTCAAATCATGGATTGAATTATATCAGCCCCCACATAGAATTGTTGCAAGTCAGAATATCTCCCCCAAAGGAGGATCCTTAAATTGTGAGTCAGAGGGACACAGTTCCCTTTTGGGGGATATTTGGTGATTCAAGGAACACCTAAAATGTGGAGTGTTTTGCACCCCTCCGATTCACAAAGGTTTATGTACTTCTGGGTCAAAGAAATGATTTTTGGGGGCTGGGTGGTGGCGCTAGAGGTAAGGTGCCTGCGCTAACCTAGGACGGACCGCGGTTCGATCCCCCGGTTCCCCATATGGTCCCCGTGCCTGCCAGGAGCGACTTCTGAGCGAATAGCCAGGAGTAACCCCTGAGCGTCACCAGGTGTGGCCCAAAAACCACAAAAAAAAAAAAAGAAATGATTTTTGGATTCAACCCTATGGCTGCATTCCTTTTTTCCTCTCCGCTCCAGCTCACTCTGTCCCTGAAGATAGACATGGACTTGTTCCAAACACACCTCCTATGGATTTTTCCTTCAACTGCTTTTCTCTTTCTATCAGTCACTGTGGAATAAAACTGGTGTTTTCTCTGCCTTCTATAGCTCTTCTCTCCTCCCTTCCCCTCACTTGATCCAATCATCTCTATGAGGAGTTTGATTTCATTTACTCTACCTCTTAATTATCCCTTCCAGGACTTGGAACTCCCCCATGCCCCCTTTATTAAATAAAGAGAGCCCAGCGTTTAGGGCCAAACTTTGGGAAAGAAAATTCCAAGTAGAGAAAGATTTTATTGAATAACTGAGAAGCACGCTAGCAGATAGCCTGGCTTGGTATTTTCAAAAACGGAGGTCTCATACATTTCTGTTTTAAAATCAAATAATTAACAAAAAGATGGAAATTTATTTCTGATCCCCAATCTGGCAGTAAACCAACCAGATAAAGTAGACTGACAGCTGTACCTTAGTGCTCTAAAGAAGAAAGAGAGAAAAAAAAGTAAGTGATGCAGTGATAAGGCTTCCATGGATTAAGAATGGGAATCGGGCACTTGCTTTGCATATGACTGACCAAGCCTCAACCCCCAGCACCTCATATGCCCCCCAGCCTCCCATTTGCCCTCCAACCTGCCCAGAGTGATCCCTGAGCATAGAGTCAAGAGTAAGCCTTGAGTACTGCCAGGTATAACCCAATAAACAAAAATATAGGCAAAAACAAATGGGAAGCAGAAAGGGGCATGTTTCCTTAAAGGGAAGGAAAATCCTAAATATCCAAACTAAACTTCTCCCTAATCCCTATACACACACCACCCTGGCAAATACCACTCTGGATTCACTGACAAATAAATGTCTAGGTTCTAAAAGAACATTTGAGATTGACCTTCCACCCTGTCTCCCTTCTAACATGCAAGAAAACTTGGTTTCTCAACAAAGGCATGTCTTAGGGGAGTTGGAGGCACTACATGCCAGACACTTCACATCTGAAAGGGGGCTTTCCTGGCTAGAAGATTCTAGAATCAAAATAGGTAACCGTTGTGAGGGTTTTATCCCAAGAAATGTCCCAGGAACGATGCCCCCCTTTCTTCTGCTTTCTTTTTTAAGGTCAGTGAGCTCCTCCCGTTTTCTTGTTAGCAGCTCCGGAAGGGAGACTGTGCGTCATCGTGGGAAGGAAAGCAGACAGTAATTAAGTTGCAGCAAAGTCTTTTGCTTTCTGTCCTAACTAGTCCCAATTATTTCTAACCTTTTCACATGGACCCTTTTCGCTGACCTTTTAATGAATCCTTATTATTTGCCTCTGGGCCAGCTTCTGAGGTTACTTACTCTTCACAGTTTGCCGAAGCTTTCAACAGGCATAATGGGCCGATGACTATTTTCCCTTTGCTCGAATAGGGGATTTCTGGTTTAGAAAAATAGCTAATACCATTCAACGCCTTATTTTCAGCTGTGTTTCTGCAATGGTTTTCCCTACCGGACGCCTCTGCTTCTCTCAGCTTCATATTTCCCAATAGCGATAAGATATGCATGGGGGCAAGCTTGCAAGAAGAGATGGGGTGACTACCAGAGTGGGAGTCTGGAATGAGTACTTCCACAGTGAGCATGTACCACTGCTGAGATTTTGGGAAAGCCTGCTTTGTGTCCAGCTCATGCTCAGTGTCTGATTGCCCTGCAAATGGGGAATGTCATCAGTACATTCTAGAAGGGAAAAACTGAGGCTCAGAGGCCCAAATTTGTTGACTCAAGTGGTTAGGGTTAGACAGGAAAAAATGCTATTAGCTTAGCAGTTGGGTTTGTCCCAGTGGTTGGTGTATTCAAGACATTGTTTGTTATTCATAGTTGGATTTTAGACATACAATATTTCAGCACCAATCCCACCACCAGAGTCCACCTCCCTACCCCAATGTTCCCAGCATCCATCCCATATCACCATCCTTGTCTCAGCCTGCACCCATAACAGGCCCTATTTTTTTTAAACTTTATTTATTGATTGACTAATTGATTGATTGGTTGTTGGGCCACACCCAGCAATGCCTAGTAGTCACAACTGGCTCTGCACTCAGAAATTGTCCCTGGCAGGTCGGGAGACCACATGGGTGCTGGGAATCGAACCAGGTCTCCCCCTGGGTCAACCACATGCAAGGCAAATGCCCACCGCTGTGCCATCTCTCCAGTCCAACAGGCTGTATTTTTAAGTTTGTTTATTAAAATTTGGGTCTCATGATTTCATTGTTCTTGCATGAATCTGTCCTGTGTTGCAATATCACTTACCAGGCATATTGTGATTTTACTTCCTTACCTTTTTATATCTTCTCTATGCAAACACAATTCAGATTCCTCAAGTGGAGAGTTTTCCTACAAACACAATTCTCTTCCCTTTGAGGGGAGTTGGGGTGACATCTGGAGGAAAGTGCTTGCACTCTTTTTTTTTGTTTTTGTTTTTTGGGCCACAGCAGGTGATGCTCAGGGGTTACTCCTGGCTATGCACTCATAAATTGCTCCTGGTTTGGGGGACCATATGGGATGCCAGGGATCAAACTGAGGTTCTTCCTGGAATAGCTGCATGAATGACAAATGCCCTACTGTTGTACTATTGCTTCTGCCCAACTGCTTACACTCTTACTTGAGGAGCTTGCTTGGGCCACTCACTTTGCTCATGCTTACACATATACTCAAGGGGATGGTGCTCTTCGTTGGGGTGCTCATATGTATTCTGATGGAGCTGCTTAAAAGAGTTCATTGGAACAAGCACACATGCATTCAACAGGTATTGCTTTCCTGACACAACTTTCATTGTGGGGCTCTCTTGGAGTTGTAGACTTTGGTAGTGTGCTGAGATTGTATGCTCTATGGTAACACTAGGGGTTCCAGGCAACACAGTTTTGGGGCGACCTTATTCTGTGCACGAGGGTGGTATCAGAGATCATACTCAAAGCAGTCAGTGCTGCCCTCAAGCCATTCCCAAGGCCCCAAGAGCTTGTATTGAAGCACTCTGCTGTTTTTCCACTTCTGAGTACCTGGGACACAGCCCGATCTCACTATATTTGCTGAAATAGTGACTTAAAGAATGGGTGCATCTATCTTCTTGGTTGTTAAAATAATAGCAGCTTTCTTACCCCAAACAAAAACAAAACCTTGGAACATCCCTGAAAGCTGGTGTTTTCATTAATTAGCATAATGGATGAAGTAAATAGGGAAGAAATTATGTCTGAAAAGGAACAGATTACCTACAGGGCTGAAATCTTGTCATACAGCACTTTGCACGAAGAGCATATTTTTTCATTTTAAAGAGGGATTATTAATTAAGCCTCAAGACATTTTTTTGTTTGCAACATATCCTGAAAAGCACCCAGCTCTTTCTAGAAAAGAAGGAGGTGGTGGGGTGGGGGGAAATTAAGGCTTTTTGAATCAGGCTGTTAAATACGCGAGTTGAAAATGATTGACTTACTCAGCTGAAGTTCAACTAAAGTCTGAAGTACCAATCCTCTTTCATTCATTCATTCATTCTTCATTCTAAGGAGGAATGTTGAGTTCCTACTATGTACTACACTGCTTGCCTCACACATAAATGTAACCAAAAGGACATATGAGTTACTACAACATGTAGAACTAAGAACAAAGAAACTGTCTTTCCAGGGGACAGGAGTTAAGTGGAGGTAGACATTGTGTCTCTCTTAGTTATATTCCGCTTCACTTCCTCTGAAAATCCATTGATCTGCTACTCCCTGGCCCACCCCATTCTTTCCAGTACCTTCATGTTCACTTATTTCCTTTAGTTTTCTCTTACAATTGGTTGGATGCCACAAAATGCAGGTATCTAAACATGAATCTCCCAGTCAGATAGATACCAACATCTTTACTTTGACCTTTACTTGCTCTATGTCTTCAACATAGGCACAAATCCCCCCTAGATTCCTATAAACTAGGATTGATAAAAGAAATGTCATAAAATCTAATAAAGACAACATGTTTCGGGCATGTTGTGTTGAAAACAACAGTAGCCAACACTAATACTTGCAATACTAACTGAAGTATTCTAAGTATGTTAGACACGAGATTCTCACAGGAACTCCATGGATGAGAACTCTGGTCATTTCAGGCAAAAACCTAAAATGCAGAGACAGTGTAACTGTCCTAGACACATCTCAGCATGTTCAGTAGTAGGTTTGCAATTGGAATGGAGACAGAATTCCTTCTTCAGTGTGCTCTCTGTTAGTCTGACTTTTCTAAAAGAACATGGTAGGATGAATATAATTGTCCTCAGGGTGCAACTTGACTTGTCTTTCCCCTACTTCTATATAAATAGCATCTTGAAGCTCAAGTTATATTCCCTTCATCCATTCATCTTCCCATTTCTTTATAGCACTTCCTGAATGGAGTTGAAATGCCTTTCCTAAGAAACAATTCAGAGAGGTTTGGTTTAGTGCCTTTGCAACTATATGATGACTATTATTATGCATAATAATACTTTACTTTAAAAAAAAGAGGGGCCAGAGTGATAGTACAGCAGACTGACCCAACCAGGAACTGACCAAGATTCGATCTCCAGCATCCCATATGGTACCCTGAGCCTACCAGGAATGATTTCTGAGTGCAGAGCCAGGAGTAACCCTTGAGTGCTGCTGGGTATAACCCAATCCCCCTTCCAATTTCTTTTATTTAAAAATAAGCAAAAGCAAAGTACATATGATGCCAAGTGCTATTCCTATGACCCAAAATCTTGTGCAAAATGCAAAGTTTTGAACACTTTACACTGTCACCCCCATTTCATCATTTCACAGCTCATGCATTCCTAATTCCTTTTCCTCTTTCACCCCTCATCATAAGCCATTCTTAGAAAATAATTCTCGCCTTCCATGCCAGATTCACAAATTCTATTTATTTGCAAGCTTACAACTTGTCACCTGCCTGCTATCCCAGGGGACCATGCCTTCATGCTAAGAGAGAAGAGATGTCCTCTATCTCCTGAGAAACAGGAAAGTTCTGTAAAAGGAAAGAAGGTAGAGTCAACAGCTTTCTCATGAGGTTGTATAACTGTTCCTCTTTCAGAGGTTGAGGATGGATAGTTACATGCCTGGGTGACACCCAAAGACATTCACTGACACAATCTGATCAAGGGGCCAGAGAGATAGTACAGTGTAAGGAGCACTTGCCTTGAATGCAATTGTTCTTGTTATTATCCCTATCGTTCCATATAGTACTCTGATACTGCCAGGAGTGATTCCTGAGTAGAGTATAGAGCCAGGAGTAACCCCTGAGCATGACCAGGTGTGACCAAAAACCAAAAGCAAATAAGCAAACATGTCTTGTCTATTTCCTTCCAAGTCTTCATTTGCCAACAGATCATTAACCATGAACTTACTGTTCAAAATCTAGAAGCCAAGTGGGTCAAACACCAGCTGTGGGAGTCAGTTGACACTCAGCTTACCCTTGGGAAATTATACTCCCCACAAGGGGGGTATTGGGCATGAATTTGGAAAATAAGAAACACACTAAAAACAGTGAACCAAATACTCTAGCCATTTCTATCCCCCATCTTGCTTCTTCAGGATGTTGTCTTACAACTAGTAAATTCAACTTGGTAAAACTTTGGGGGAAAACTAAGTTAGGAATTAAAAAACATAACCAAGAAACCATCCATCATCTCTTGGACACATGGCAAAATCTCTGGGATGTCAAGTTCAAAACGACATATTCAAAACAGATTATGACGATCATCTGGGTGGACTTCCTCTAGGTGGAACAACTGAGATGAATGTTGATGTATAAAGAGTTTTACATTATATGCCTGAGGAGGCTGCCCAAATATGTAAAAGTTTTCCATGATCTAATAAAGAGATTTCCCAAGTAGCCTCTGTTCAACCATTTGCCAGAGGAAAATACACTCTCATCCAGAAGTTCACTATGGGACACTTGTTGGGAGACAACTGGAGAATCAACATACTTCCACTGACACTTCCTTTTCCTGTCAATACTTTAGAAAAACTCTCCTTCTTACAGGATTGACGTGAACCCAAGGCTTCCTGAACTGTCCCTAGCAAAATAATTATCTTTTACTCATTCTTCAGAGAGTTAAACATCTACTTTCTTCATCCAATTCTTCACTGTTGGTACAGGTAAAGAAATGTTTTCCAAGTCCTTTCCAGTGTTTCTCTAAAGTGCTTCTCACGTGTCTTCATCATCTTCACTCTACATCCTTTGAGATACTATTTTTATCCCCATTGACCATTGAAAATGAAGACTCAGAAAGGGAAACTGCCAAAGAGACCAGAGCCCTAGCTTTTGAGCAGGTCAGAATACTGCCTACTACATTCTCATTGATTTCATTTCCACAAACAATGATGTGAGAAACCCTCAGCCGCCTTTTAGCTCTGGAAAAGCACCATCATTAAAGCAGTTAGAGGCACTGGAACCAATTAGGAGAAAGTGGTGAAGCCCCATTTAGAATGACCTCTACCTTAGTTCTCCCTGCCTTAAGGAAGGAGGACAAGGCTTTCATAAGAAGAAATGTCATTTGATGTCTTCTAAGTGCATGGAGCCCAGTCTCTACATTTAGAAGCAAAAGTCAGTGTCCAGTAAATAAAACCCATCTTGTGCCCAATCTCTGACCACATCCCAAACATGGAGCTCCACAGATCACTGTCCCCATTTCTTATATTATGGGATTTTGAGGTTTTTAGCTTTTTTGGGGGGGGTTGTTTGTTTGTTTGGTTTTTGGGTCACACCCAGTGATGCATAGAGGTTACTCCTGGCTCTGTGCTCAGAAATCGCTCCTGGCTTGGGAGACCATATGGGATGCCAGAGGATCAAACTGAGGTTCGTCCTGGGTCAGTCGCATGAAAGGCAAATGCCCAACCACTGCACCATCATTCTGGCCCCAAGGGATTTTTAATATTTATGCACTTTTCCCAATTGCATAAGATGAAATTTTAGGCTAAATCTTGGAGGGTAATTTTAGTCTCTGGAAGTCAGCCTTTGTAAAGTCACCACTACATGCTGTATCTCCAACCCCAGGTGAACAAGTGTGAATCAGGGACACACATAAAATAATCCAAACCAGGCTGAACATGTATAGTCTGGCAATCTTCTATCTCATATCTCCAACTTGATGCCTTCTAGAATTGCCATTTTTAGTATAGAGACCACTCTCGGGAAGGGAGGTCAATAAGGACAGATAGCTCCGGCTATCCTGAGCCAATCCCACCCAGGTTTAAAATAAGACAATTTCTGTTTTTGAGTAAATCCAAGTTGTAAACACAATATAAAAAAATAACTAACGGGATGATCTTTGTTTTAGATAAAATAAGGTATAATTTAACATGCCTTGCGGTCAAGAGATATTTTTGGGGATTGTAACTGGGAAATGTGGGTGCATATTAAAACTGTTCTAAGACTTAGGATGCTTCCAAGCATCCTATAGGCACAGGGTCGCTCCTCAGCAATGCTTCTGCCTGAGTTATCAGTGGTGCTGGGAGTGAGAAACTCTGCAGTAGCTCTTAATTCTCAGGGTGCAATCTAACACCCTGCTTGCTGAGAGCTATCAGTTGCAAAGGACATGGTGGCTGGGCTTGTCAAAGAAGAGGTGCATATAAATCTTTCTCCCTCTGGGCTTCAGACCTGCTGGAATTTGCAAATCATCAGATTACTAAAATACACCATTTATCTTGTTCCGTGTAGACAAGAATCTTGGTATCTAGTATGATTCAAAGTTCTAAGCATTATCATCTGCACTGATCTGAAAAAGTTCCTTATAAGATCATCCTTGGATGATTAAGGATTCTGTTAGGACACCAAGGCTGCTCCAATCAAACCCCACAAACCCAGTGACTCCAACCTCAGGGCTTTATTACAGTTCTGCAGGCCGGAAAAGGAAAATTCTTGTCTCTGCAGGGTTATCTCTTCCAAGACCTTTTTTTCTTGGCAAAGATGTTTTCTTCTACCTGCATCCTTCCTTTGTCCTTCTCTGGTACTTGTTCAAGTCATCCTCTCTCTCTTTCTCTCCCTCTCCCTCTCTCTTTCTCTCTCTTTTACTTTGTCTTTCTCTTTTACTTTCTCTGGCTTTAAATGCTTTCAACTTTATGGAAGTCAACGTGACAAATTAAAGTTGTAATGTAAAACTGTAATGTAAAAATGCATATTACGCCATATGTACATTAGGTTCACACCATGATGTTTTGATATATGTCTCATGGAATGATGAGTGCAGTGAAGCTGATGAAAACATTAATGGTGTTTCACATGGCTGACAGTTAGATTGGATATGACCCAAGATAAGGATCTTGTTTAACCTTCATCACCTCTTTAAAAACCTTATCTCCAAAGAGAGGCACATTTGGAGCTACAACTGGGCACTGGGAAAGTCCTCAGAGGAATTTAGTTTAACCCCTTACAAGTCTATCACTGTTTATCTCTTTCCAAGTTCACAAATAACCCCATTTGATGCTAACATTCCCTTCATCTGTAAGCTTCATCCAGAAAAAATAAGAACACATTTCAATAGCTACCAACTCATTTTAATAATAAACCCCAATAACTCTGAAATGAGTTCTGTGATGGATTGAGATCCTGTGTTATCCCTACCTGCACATGTTGAATCCCAGGATAACAGAATGGGATTTTATGTGGAAGTTGGGTCTTTGCAAATGCACTTAGTGGAAATAAATTATCACAACTGTGGGATATTAAAAAAAAGATAGTGTGGTAATAATATACAGAGACAACAAAGACAAGGGCCATTCTAGGGAGCTTAACAAAAATAGTGAGGGACTGCAGTTAGGGCAGAGAAAGGACCATGGTGACAATGAGAATTGGAATTGGTTACTATGAAGTAGAACTGGGTGCTAAAAGTGATAGGCATATATCATGATATCATTAAAAATATTGCAAATCACATTATCTAAGCGGAAGAAAAGGAAGAGAGAGAGAAAAAAAGAGAAGAAAAGTATCTGCCACAGAGGCACCAGAGGGTGGGTGGGAAGAAAACTGGGTACATTGATGGCAGGAAATGTATACTGGTGAAGGACGTTGTACATTGTATAACTGAAACTCGGTTATAATTTCAATGCATGAACTGCATTGTAACTGAAAAAAACAACTGTATCATGAACAACCTTGTAAACCATGGTGTTTAAGTAAAGTAAAAAATAAAAATAAATAAATAAAAAGGTTTTTTAAATAAAAAATTTAAGAGAACATAATGAAGTGATCCATCGATCATCTACCCACTGCCAAGCTACAATTCACATGTCCTTTCCTAAGGAAGGAATCTTTATCAATATCTTCAAAAATCTAACAAAGATCATCAGCCCAGAATATGAATCTACAAGGATTTTCCATGACTAAACTCACTGCTCTTGCTCATGTCTCCCTATCTGATTTATGGATCTCCAAAGTTTCTTCTTTAGAGCCAGAATTCATTCGAGCCTGGAATGGAGAGGTGAAATGGGAAGGATGACCTACTTTCAGGACACTGAGTCATCTTTAGGAAACTCTCCCTCAGGAATAGCTCTGTCTTGAGGACTTGGAGCTCATCGGGGTTGTCCAAGGAGACGTCTCTTTCCACCTGGAAAGAATTTGAGACTAAGAAATCTCCCAATAGTCTTGCACTCTTGACCAGTGTTCTTGGCAAGACAACACTCGCCACCTTCTAATGGTCACATCTAGGCAGGTCCCCCATCAATGGACTCCTGTCAATGCTGGACTTTGTAGAAGGATTTTGTGATTGTATTGCTTCCCACCCCTGTTATTTTCTTGCTGGTAGTTTTGAAGCTCAAATAATTGCCTTCATTATTCAGGGTTAGGAAGATGCTCTTGCACAGAAAATTACCCACAGCAAATAAAAACAATTCCATATGGCAGCCCCCATTCACTGCATGACTGGCTGAGCCTTGACCATACCGTTTGTGCTAGAATTTCAGCTTCCTTATTGCCTTGGCTGTTGGCCAACTCCTTGGTGTTCAATGTCTTCAGTGACAAGCTCAATGGAGAAAATACCTTACAGGTTTTCCTTTATCTCCAGGCTTCCAGGAGTACCTCCTGTTTTGTCCTCAGGGGCGGACTCTAAACCTCTTGAACATTAAGTACTCCTTCTCCTGGAAATCATTCAATGTCCAATAAATATTTATTAAACACCTACCACGGGGATGTGCCAAGCTCCACTGAGCTCCACAAATGCTGTACTTCTGTTGAAGATGAGGTTTTTTTGACTCATTAGTGTGTGGGTTGGTGCCTTCACTAGTGGTGGGTATGAGTTATTTGAGAATAATACCTTGTTTGTGTCTCCTTCTGGCTAGGAGAACAAAACCTTTTATCTGTCAACCCATCTGCTTCCCACCTTTGTCTCTAATGGCTTCTCTGATTCTCTGCTGTTCTTAAGACCCATCCTCCCCCCCCCCCCACTGACCTCACACTCAATGCCACATCCCAGTGTTACCCCCATGTTTTCCCATTTCTGTGCAATAACCTCCCCTCTTGTTTGGGAGGGAAACTGCTAATCTTCCTAGACTCCACTTGTGCCAAGTCTCTTCAGGTTGTCTTTGTTTAGCTTTTCATTTATCTCCACCTCCCAACTGCAATTATTCAGTCCCTACAATTATTTTTGTTTTGGTGATTTGGGGATGAGGGTTGGTTTTATTTTGTTTTATTTAGTTAGTCTGATTTTGTTGGCTAGATTTTATTTGGTAGTAGCTGTACCTGGTGATGTTTAGGAGTTATCCCTGACTCTGCCCTCAAGAATTAATCCTGATGGCTTGGGGGAAAGGTGCATGTGGGTACAAGGGATTGAACCTGGGTAGGTCACATGCAAGGCAAGAATTGTATCTCCTGTACTATTTCTCCACT
The DNA here is from genome assembly GCA_004027635.1 of Crocidura indochinensis. Lineage (NCBI taxonomy): Eukaryota > Metazoa > Chordata > Mammalia > Eulipotyphla > Soricidae > Crocidura > Crocidura indochinensis. The sequence continues at coordinate 11,921 of PVKC010028153.1, forward strand.
CTTACCCCAAACTTCTTTTCAACTTTATTGATTTATAAACAAATGGTTGGCTATAGCAGTAGGCTGGAGCTATTCATGGCTCCATGCTCATGAGTGACCCCTGGTGATGCCAACATATACGTGTGCCATATGTGGTTGTTGGGAAATCAAACTAGGATTGACTATATGCAATGCATGTGCCTTAACCCCTGTACTAACTCTCTGCCCCCTATTTTTTCTTTTATTTTTGTTGCCATTGTATTCTCAAATATACTGTATTTGGAGTGGTGGCAGAAGTTGGAGGAGGTGCACCCAACAGTGCTTAAGGTTTACTCTTGAGTCTATGCTCAAGGATCACTCCTGGAGATACTTGGAACTCTATAAGTGGTGCCAAGAATTGAATCTGAGTCAACTGCATGCAAGGCAAGTGCCTTACCTGTTGTGCTATATCTCCAACACTTATGGTGTATGTTAACTGATTTGGCTGTATATTGTATTCACTAGTTCATAGGCTTCTTTCTGAGCACACAGTGAGGCAAAGTCTTGTCTTAACAATGAACCCAACCTGACTTTGAAGAGTTGAAAATCAAAATATTTTCTTCTTTTGATTAAATATAGGCTAGCAAGAGCCCATGCCTTTGAGAAGATACTTTATTTATTTCTCTTTAGTATAACTCTGGATGATCAAAGTACACAAAAGGGGCCCATACCCTTTGGGATTGGGCATTGAATTAGTTTTAGGGTTTTTTTCTATCTCTGGGAAGCCAACGAATGAAATTCCAAATCTGCAACAGAAACTCCTCTATGTAGTGCTCTTTATATACAACCCTCAGAGTTGCTGTGTACCCAACTGAAGCAAGGAAGAACCCTTTATAATGCCCTGACATCTGGAGATTCAGCCCCACTAGGACCATTTGGGGGTCATGCAGAGGTTTTTCTGAGGATTCAATTCGATAATGAAGATCCTTGGCAGACAGGAAGTGCTCAGAGGTTGTTAACACCTCTCAGAGAGTATAGAAAGAAGCAGGGTCGATGTCAATTCTAAAGTACCTATGTACCGCCATTCAATTTCCATGTTATATTTTGATGTGGTCTGAGAGATTTCCCCCTAGTGAAAAGGTTTTATTAAGTGAGTGTTCTGGCACTTACTCCTTCCTAATATATTGTTTTGTCTGAAATTAAGCCCTCTAGCCTGTCTTGAACTTATTTACTAGAACATCAATAGAAGTACTTTATTAAGTAATCTTGGTTTTTAAGAGATTTCCAAGACTCGATGATGCCCTTTATGAAAAAGGCCACTTCATTCTGTCATCTGAGGCAACAGGACAGTGCATGGGTGGAGGTGGTGAGGTGTGGTGGGGAGTCAGAAAATTTGCTCCACCATTTTTCTACTTCTGTCAACTCAAGGATGTTGCAATGAACTCCTAGGGACACTCATTTCCCTTGCAGAAAAGGCAAGAAGTTATCCTGCTCATCTCATTGGGTTGTTGTGAGAATTAAATGAGATAACACATATAAAACACTTGGCAAAGAACCTGGCATGGAGTAAGCACCAAAAAATGGTAGCTAGCTATTATTATTATTATTATTATAGCAAATTGCCATCAGACTATGTTTTCTGCCAAATACTCCACAAAACATATTAAACTGTGCAGCTCCTATATAACTGGGAAGAAAAGAAAAAAGAACAATGCACTTTTGGTGGAGACTGGGGAATGAAGAGAGAATTCTCTTGAGATCTGCTTCTTGCCCATGTGTGTACCCTTACAGGACAGCTGTCATAGGGAAGGAACCCCTTAGAAACCAGACCTCAAACCCTGTCTTTGAAACTCTAGCTATACCCAGAGGCTGAGAAAGAAACGGCAGCAAATCTATAATCACATGACATATTGCTGGTCTTTGGGTTGCTCAAGAATTCTCTGGGAGGAAATACATGAGTAAACAAACAACAACTATGGCAATTCTCAAATGGGTTTTTTCCCAAGGAAATGTTCATTGTGAATGGAAATCAGGACTGGGGAAAGCTGGGTGGGACTGTTTCTAGAGTCCAAAAAGTGGCTAGATGAAACCAAATGTTTCTCCCCTCAAATCACATAGTTTATCTGAAATTAGTTCATCCTGAGGCCACCAAGAGGACCAAGTCATCCCTTTTGCATAAACTCAGATATGTCCAAATGGGAGCTCTTTATGTTTTGGGGGGAATCTGTATGCTTTGTTTTGGGAGTTTAAGGGATACTCCAGGCTCTACACTCAGGAATCACTCCTGACTGTGCTCAGGGAACCCTATCGAATGACAGGAGTTGAACCTATGTTGGCTAAATGTAAGACAAGCACCCTACTTGCTATTCTATTGCTCTGACCCAAGGATATCCTTTATGGGAGACTAACTACATTATTATCCCTTAAGAAACTTATTTTGTTTTTGTTTTGTTTTGTTCTCAATACTTCAAGCAGTGCTGAGAACTCAACTGTGCCTAGGGGACCATGCCAAGCAGGCCCAGGGGTTGATCCAGGTCCTGTGTATGCCAAGCATATGACAGTACTTTGAGTCACCTAACTGTTCCCATCACTCAACAAATTCTAGTTTTAAGAGCTCAGTTCCAGGAACCGGGGACAGAGGCAAAATATATGTCTTATTGTAGCCAATCTCTAGCTTTAAGGATGACCACTAAGTGATATTGCTGTGGAGTGTTACTTGGACTAAAGTTGTGATGATAACTCCAAGCCTGTGGCACATGGTTTTATTAGATCCTGTTTGGTGATTGTTCCCATTGCCTTACTGCTGTCTCAGAGGGGTGAGCTTCTGTGGGGTTGACTCAGAAGAGACAAGAAAGTCAGAGAAAATATGGCCAGAGTTAATTGCAAATGAGAACACTGGTGGGCTAAAGAGGAGGGTGTGATAATAGCTTAAGCATGGAACTTGGGAATAGAGATTCACTTAGCACATGGGATTGAGTGCCAGCACTTGATCAATTACCTTCTAGTGATAGAGACTAAAAAAGGAATTGATTGCCCATTGCTACACAGAACGGGGAGTGTTAGAAGGAGATATAAGAAAATTTGGTCTCTATATCCCCTATGTCCTGTCTTTTCCATTGGGGTTCTTTTAACATCCTCAACATTTCCTCTCTAAAGTCTTTATCAGAGAGGCAATATATGTGGTTACTAGTTGGGTGTTCATAACTATCAACATCATTCATTAAATGCTTTGGGGTTCTGTGTTGCTTTCCCATTGTGACCCTTTCAGTTTGGAAGTGTTTTCTATGTGTTGTGGTGGGGCTCCTTGTCTAGAAGAAAGGCACGCTAACCTTAGTTCAACATGGATCTTTTTTTTTTTAATTTTTTATTATTATGAGAACAGAGATGCAAAGAAAGAGGAAAGGGTAAAGTAACAGTGGAAGGACAATCACGCATAAACAGAATTCTCAGTAGTCCATCGATGATATCTCAGTCTTGAACTTTCAGCAATAAACAAGAAAAACAAAACAGAGCCCATGTACAATTACTTTGTCCCCCAAATCTCCAGATTGTAGTACATACTATTTTTTAGCAGCACATAATATAATCTAAAGACATAAGACTTAGGTTACAACTTAAACATTGAAGGCAAAGTACATTTTTATATATGCATG
>PVKC010028154.1:0-17407 GCA_004027635.1 Crocidura indochinensis
TTAGGAAGGGTTGGTAAGGAGGACCATGCAGCATTGAGTCAGCAGGGGAGTTGGTTGCCTTTTCTTGTAGGGGGTGAGGTGTGAGTTTGACTGGTTGTCTCTTCGCTTGGGTGCTGGGTACTGGTTCGCTGGGGTAGGAGGTCATTCTTGATGCCTAATGAATTAGGAACTGAGGGTGAAGAGTTTTAATAAAGTGGGGAATCTGGATGGGATTGAGGGTTGAAGGGATAGTCGAGTTTTCAAAGGGGGAGAGGGGAAAGTATATGGAAGGGGTAGAAAAGAAAAGAGAGAATAAATTAAAAAGAAAAGGAGACAAAAAGCAAAAAAATAAAAAAAAACAGTAGTGAGAAGAGTAGAGAAAAGAGCAAGGGAATGCTAATTTGTTTGAATGTGTTCGATGTGTAGGGCCTGTACTATAAGTCTATAGGTCACAGTTGCTGCTTTGGTGGTCTGGGTTGTCATCTGCTTTAAGTCTTAAATGAATGTATAACCTAGAGATAAAGAGTATCTTTAAAGAGTTTTATCAGGACATTCTCATAGTGCCAGCTTGATATGGTATCTTGTGTGATTGAACCCCGAGATGCAATCTTAGTTTGTCCACCCTTTATATTCAAGAACGCCTGTGGATGGAAAAGCTGAGAGGTTATTCTAAGTATAGAAAGATTAAGGCATTAAAACATATTATTATGGAATGCTTCCATTGGAGTCAGTGGTTTCCCGTGGTATCTAAAGGACTATTTTTATACAGTCATAAATATGAAGAATTGACAAAGTCTACTCATTCATTTTATTTTTTATTTTTATTTTTCTGGATACATCTTTGATACTCATGGATGACTCCTGAGCTCAGGTAAATATCCTGTCAGGTTTCAGGGCACTGAATGTTGTCCTGAGGATCAAACCTGGGTTGGATACATGCAACGTAAGCACTCTATCAATGGTACAATCTCTCTGGTCCCTTACTTATTTTTCTTACTTTCCTTCTTTACTAACATGAAAATTTCTCATCTATTTTATTTATATTTATAAGTATAAATATAATATCTATATTAACATGAGGAGTGTTAAATTTGATACATATTTCTTCATATAACCAATACATTTCACAATTATAAACTAATGATATGAAGCTTTATTATTAATATCAATTATACCTTAGCATTTGTATCTGAACAACATTGAGTATGACCAAATAAAAAAACAATGTTTTCTATAATATATAATTATTATTCTATAATTTATATTTTATTCATTTTTCTTTTTGGGGAGGCACACTGATCAGGAACTCCATACTCAGGCATCACTGTGGGTAAAGCGAGTGCCTTACATGATGTACTATATCCTTGGCCTCCTGGAATTTATATTTCAAACTACAATAGCATTATACTACATTCAAAGTTCAACAGTGTTGCATATGTCTTTCATATGGGAAGCCTGAGTTTTATTCTAGCTTCACAACTATAAATAAATGAAGCAATAATATAGAATATTGCTGATATACATTCATTTTTAACTTTAGAATGGCCACTCATTAAATACATACAATGACAGTTGTTATTTAAAATGATATATCTATTATTTCTAAAATGTGTAATATATAGATGTCTAAATGTCTTACTTGGTTATTTAATAATTAAGAAAATGCATATTTAAGTTCACACCTTCCCACTAAATATGTATTCAACTTGAAATTATTTAAAATTAAATGGCAAGAAATTTAGGTCATAAGGTCATATTTACTCTGTTAATTACACAATATTTTCGGTATTTGGAATAATTACATATTTTTCAAAAAAAATTCTACTGGTTTTAGCCTTGATGATCCAGTAAGCATTGCCAAAAGTGGTCTTTTTTCATTCACCTTGAGCGTGTCCAAGCGTGGGACCCACATCATAATCACAATAATAAGAACAAACAAAATGTTGAAGATTTCCCCCAAAATACACTATCTTACAAACACTAGTATATATACCATAATGTCAGTCATGAATATCTATTTCAAATAGGCAAGAGGAAGTATGTGTAAGCAATTTTGTTCTTGCTTACACCAATGTTAAATCAAAGATAATATCAAAAGATAAAAATCAATGAAAATCAAAGATAAAATTTTAAAACCATTTAATAACCTTTAATAAGATATTCTATTTTACATTAAACGATGTCTATAATTGCTTTTGATGGGAAACACAAGATAAAAAGGAACAAACAAAACAGCAAACAAAATAGATTCTGAGGTCACAGATATTAATTAACAGATATCAAAACAAAATAACAAAAAGCCATCTCAGCACTTAGAGGATATTTTGTTTTATCCTTAGGAGGTCAGGACCTTGCTCTTTTAAAAAACAAAACAAAACAAAACAATGTTATTCTTCTATAACTATATACATAGATATATAAAAATAGCCTAAAAATAAAGACAGTTGAAAGAAAGAATAATCTAATAACATTTCAAAATAGTCAAAGTAACTCAGGAATACATTACATATTTTTGTATGGTTATATTTTCAGATTTTCTAATAAGTTTCTTTACAACAAAGTGTTGAAATAGCTAAAACTTTAATCTATTTTTGGCAAAGATTCATTAAATGAATTATTGACTTTTTTTCCACCTTTTTGTCATGGCAATATTCTCGCTCTCTCCCTCAGAATGAAGGTAAATAACTTTTGGCTATTGACTTTGAAAAGTAGTTAAGGAGAGAGAACAAAGATGATCCAGACAGTTTTCTCTAGTTGTGTATGTTGAATTACATTCAGCCAAATTTTGGGCAGTTGAGAGTATATTTCCTGCCACATCACACTGTTCAGTTAATTCCTCTTCTTTGTCTGAAATTGTTCAATTTTCCATGCCAAGGAATAGGAATCTCAGAACTGATGTTTCTTTATGGGTGAATAAAGCAAGACAAGTACATAATAGTGACATAAAGCTTTGAATTTCCCCCATCAGAGCCTTTAAGAAAGACTTAGTCAATTCTACACAAGATGTCAAATAATACTCCCAAGTTTACACAGCTATTAGATGACTAAGATAGTATTTGAAGATAAATATATCTGACACAAGAACCAAGACTGTGTCACCACACATATGGCTTTTCTAAAGATGCTTTTATTTCTCTGTGGCATAGTAACCATATGAATCAAGAGTTATAAAACAATTTTTAAATAAAAGTCTGAAATTAAGATTCTCAGGGATTTAAAACAGCCTTGAATGCAGATCTATATTATTACTCTTCTATCTGTTATATAAATAGGCCATTTTTGACAGCTGTTATAAAAATAGAAACAAATATTGGAAAGTATGTAGGAAGAATAGTATCATATATAACATAACATAGGTGGAAGAACAATGTCTAGCCATTATGGAAGATGATATGGAAGTATATCTATTTAAGCAATCCATTTTCTGGGTATATAGTCAAAGGAAATAAAATCTTTGTCAAAAAGACATGACATCCTATTCATGTTTATTGTGTGATGCAGTTACATATTTACAATACTCACAGACAGACACATTGTCATTTATAATAACATAGATAGTTCTGAAGGACATTGTGCTAAGTAAAATAAGTTTTGCAAGAAGGCAAAATTCTTGTTTATAAGTGGAATCACAATATATCAATCTTAATCTTAATAAATATAATCAATATAGAGTGGAAAAATTGCTACTAAGATAAAAAAAGGTAGAGAGAATAGGGACTAGTTCAAATGGTAGAAAGTTACAAGTATATGAAAGAAATAGAGATCCAATTACAACATTATGATTAGCTACTAAGAAATTTACTTGAATATCAAATTGCTGGAGAATTTTCACCACAAAAAGCATTTAACAATTTTAGTTTTAAAATTGTACAAATATTAGCTTAATCTATTACTTTCTTGACTTCTGATCTAGATGTTATATATCACATATAATAGCAGTTCAGGATTGGGCACTTTGCAAAGTACGTTGTCGTAAGGTAATAAAATAAGTAAAGAAAGTAAGTAAATTAAGAAACATATAAGGAGGGGCCGGGCAGTGGCGCTGGATATAAAGTGCCTGCGCTAACCTAGGACGGACCCCGGTTTGATTCCCCGGTTCCCCATATGGTCCCCCGTGCCTACCAGGAGCGACTTCTGAGTGAATAGCCAGGAGTAACCCCTGAGCGTCACCGGATGTGACCCAAAAACCAAAAAAAAAAAAAAAAGAAAGAAACATAAGGAAAATAAATTGATAATTATTTGTCAGGACATGGGAAAAGGATTTTTACCAATAGGTTAATATTTAAAATATAAATTAATAGGTAAATAATAATAACTAACAAATTTTAAAATCACAAAGTAATCTAAACAAAAATTTCACCAAAACATTAAAAATGCAAGTTCAACCATAATATCATTTCAACTCATACTTGTCAGAATTATTACTAAAATATAAACTACAAATATTAATAAGAAAATTGTAAGAAAAGAAACCCTCATGATCTGTTTTAGAAAAATAAAAATTATGTAGTCACTGTCAGAAATAGTATGGAAGTGACTTAAGAAGTATAATTACAATTACTATATGATGCAGAAATTCAACTTTTGGTCATAGTTCCAAACATATTAAAATATTATTAATTATAAATATGTAAACCCAATATTCATTGAGTCATTATTCTTAAGAGTCAAAATATGAAAACAATAGACAAATGTATAAAAATGACATAGATGTAGAATTGTATTTTTATAAAGAGTGGACGGTGTTTCTGTTATAAAAAAATGAAATCTTGGGGCCCGGGAGATAGAATGGAGGTGGGGCGTTTGCTTTTCATGCAGGGGGTCATCGGTTCGAATCCCGGTGCCCCATATGGTCCCCCGTGCCTGCCAGGAGCAATTTCTGAGCATGGAGCCAGGAGTAAGCCCTGAGAATTGCCAGGTGTGACCCAAAAACCAAAAAAAAAAAAAAAATGAAATCTTGCCATTGATATCAACATAGATGAATTTTGACAAAAATCTGTTAAATAAAGTAAAATTACAGGTCAGAGCAGTAGCACAAATGGGAGGGCATTTGCCTTACTAGTGCTAACATAGAACGGTGTGACCCAACCTCCCTCAAAATAAAATAATAAAAAATAACTAAAGTGAAATAAGTCAGGTGGACAATATAGAAATAAAAATATTGGGGCCCGGGAGATAGCATGGAGGTAAGGCGTTTGCCTTTCATGCAAAAAAAGGTCATCAGTTCGAATCCCGGTGCCCCATATGGTCCCCCATGCCTGCCAGGAGAAATTTCTGAGCATGGAGCCAGGAGTAACCCCTGAGCACTGCCGGGTGTGACCAAAAAAAAAAAAAAAAAAAGAAAGAAAAAAAAAAAGAAATAAAAATATTATTCCTGTATTGAATATAAGTTGTAAGTGAGAAAACTTGATTAAAATGATTCATTATTACTGTTTATAGCTGTTTCTATTATCATCAAAATATTTATTATAATTATATATATATATTTTTTTTTTGTTTGTTTGTTTTGGGAACACACAGGGTGATGCTCAGGATCAAACCAAGGTCCATACTGTGTCAGCAGCGTGCAAGGCAAATGCCCTACCCCTATGCTATTGCTCCAGTTCCTGAATTATTCTTATTTCTAATTCATGTCATAAATGTATTTAAATTTTCATCACGCATTAAAGTTGAAAGATATATTTTATTAATCATAGAATTTCAAAATATCTATTACATTATAAGTTATTTGTTGTTTTGTATTCTATTCCTGTAAAACATATATTTTCCTCTTTTGCTTTTGAATTTTTGCCTAACAAAAATGTTTTATCTAATCCCAGTAAAAATGTTACTAAACTCACTCGATTTTGTGAAATACTTCACAAAAGTATGCCTTTCTATAATTTCACATAAAATGTAATTCAAATTTTACTCTTGTTATTGTTCATTTTATTAAAATATTAATAATTACACACAGTATTTAGAGGCTAGGAAGAGTCACTATCGTTCAATTTCTATTTAAGTATTTGTTTTTGCATTTCAATTGTTAATGATTTTTTATTTATTGTCCTTAATTTTACTTGTATTTTAAATTCTTGATTGAATTTGAATTTTATTTATTTCAATTTTATTTATTTATTTAAATTCATTTATTAAATCAATTTGAATAATGAAATTTAACTTAAAAAATTTAGGTGAGGGTCCCAGCAATGGCGCTAGAGGTAAGGTGTCTGTCTGCTTTGCAATTCCTAGCCTAGGACAGACCATGGTTGGAGCCCTTGGTGTCTCATATAGTCCACCCAAGCCAAGATCAATTAATTTCTGAGAGTATAGCTAAGAGTAACCTTTGAGTGTCAACAAGTGTAGCCCAAAAACAAACAAATAAAATGTTTAGGTGAGATATTATGAATATTAATTAACATACCTAATATTTTGTTTTGAAACCACATAACCCAGCTACACTAAGTGTTTACTTCTGGCTTTATTCTTGGAATAACTCTTGATGGTATGGAGAGGATCATGTGCCCTGTAAGGGATTAAATTCAGGAACATGAACAAGCAAAAAACATAAATATTGTAATATCGATTGACCTCTATGTCCATTATAACTACATAATTTCACTTATGAAACTGATTACAACGTAAGTATTATCATGTAGCAAAGATAATATTACTAGAATTATTCATTATGAGAATTTTGTCTCAATTATTGTTATAAATTAACTTGTGATTATCTAATTAAATAAAAATAAATTATCACAGATATTAAAAATCCTTTAGACATTATCACATAATAAAATTTTAATAATATGCGGTAAAGTCCAGGAGAGCAGTTTCAAATTGAGTCAGGAGAACATAAAAGAGGGAAAAAATGCAGCTGCAGGTGGACTTATGGTATATCTAAAAATGGAATGCTATGCAGCTGTTAGGTAAAATCAAGTCATAAAATTTACTTAGATATACGTGGACAGTATTATGCTAAGTAGAATGAGTTAAGGGGATAAGGACAGACATAAAATGCTGAGATATAAACAAAAAACATTTGTGAGATATAAACAAAAAACACCTCTTCGCATGAGAATAAAACCCAAATATAATAGAAATGTTGACTGGGAAGTGCAGATAAAACAAAGGACCAATACGATAATCACAGTTGCACATGATAACTCTGGACAAGAATCAGGGATTCAAAGGAAATTAAGTAATATGTATGAATACTCCTTCAGGAACAGTATTGCAAATTAATTAATTGAAAGATAAAAGGGGAAAGAGAAAGAGAAATAAGAGAGTTCCTGATCCCTGGTGAAAATCAAAGAAAAACACAGCAAAATCAGCTCTCATGCGCCTAAGTTCAGGTAGAAATGCCTCCACCCACAATGACTGGGACTAATTCCTACCTCGCTTTGGGCTACAGGGACTCTTAAAGCGACACCTGGGGCTACTTCCTGATCCCAGGTGATAATCAAAGAAGAACACAGCAAATAAAAAAATAAATAAATAATAAGAGCTCATCTACTCTGCCTCACTCTGCAGCTGCGCACGTCTTATAGAACATGAACCCAATTGCAACTCAGAGTAAGAATCTCACAGCAAGTATGGCAATGGGGAAACAATGCAGGACAACAGCATGCAAAGAGAATGAAGATGGCAACTCTGATGATCCAAAAAATGCCAGCTACATAATTAACCTCTCAGATAACAAGATGAGAATAGAAATATGGAGGATGTTCATAGAACTCAAAGAAAGCATAGATCGATCTGAACAGACTACAAATATAGACATCAGAAATCTCCATACTGAAATAACGGGACTAAAAATGAACTAGAGGAAATGAAAAACTCTATAAATAGCCTCTCCAATACAGTAACAGCAGCTGAAGACAGAATTAGTGAGCTGAAAAATGAGATGCATAATAACTCCATAGAGCAGAAGAGACAGGAAAAGATCCTCAAAGGAAATGATCAGACAATGAAAAAAATACTCAAATATTTTGAATAGATGAAAGTAGATGTTCGATGAATTCAACAGAACAATATAAGAGTCATTGGAGTCCCAGAAACCTAGAAAGAAAATACCCAGTCAAGACTATCTCTACAGAGAAACTCCCAGATAGAGAGTCTGCATGCAACTAATCCTGCATGCTAGAAGAGTACCAGCAAAAAGAGACCCAAAGAAAAGCACCTCAAGACACATCTTAGTCACAAGTATGAGTCCCACAGATAGGGATAGAAAACTGAAGCAGCACAATCAAAAAGGGAAAGTACATTCAAAGAAGCAACCTTAAGATTTACATCAGACATATCACAAGAAACCCTCAAGGCCAGAAGACAGTCGTGGAATATAGTGACAAAACTCAATGAAACGAATACTTCACCTAGAATACTACATGCAGCCAGACTCACTTTCAAATTTGAAGGAAGTATATATGGCTTCATGGAAAAACAACAGCTCAGAACTTACATACTCAAAACCAGCCCTAAAAGAAAAGCTGAAAGGTCTACTATAAGGAAAGAAAGACCAACACAAAGATGATACTAAACCTCATGACAAATATCTCTCTAAACATAAATGCACCTGTTAAGAGACACAGAATGACTCAGAAATGGATCAGAAAGCTGAATCTAACGTTTTGCTACCTACAAGAAACATCTAAAAAATCAAATCAAGCATAGATGCTAAAACAAAGGCTGTGGGAAAAATCATCCAACCATACAACACCCTTGAAAAAGGCAGGAGTTCTCATTCTTTGTGATGCGTGCCAATAACTATGGTGTGAGGTGGTACCTCATATTTGTTTTGATTTGCATCTCCCTAATGATTAATGATGTGGAGCATTTTTTCATGTGTCTTTTGGCCATTTGTATTTCTTCTTTCTCAAAATGCCTGTCCATTTCTTCTCCCCATTTTTTGATAGGATTAGATGTTTTTATTTTTGTAAAGTTCTGTCAGTGCCTTGTATATTTTGAGATTAGACCCTTATCTGATGGCTATTGGGTGAATAGTTTCTCCCACTCAGTGGGTGGCTCTTGTATCCTGTGAGCTATTTCCTTTGAGGTGCAGAAGCTTCTCAGCTTAATATATTCCCATCTGTTAATCTCTGCTTTCACTTGCATGGAGAGTGAATTTTCCTCCTTGAATATGCCTGTAGTCTCAATGTCCTGGACTGTTTTGTCTACGTGCTGTTATATATATCTTATGGTTTCAGGTCTGATATTGAGGTCTTTAATCCATTTGGATTTTACCTTTGTACATGATGCTAGCTGGGGGTCTAAGTTCAATTTTTTGCAAGTGGCTAGCCAGTTGTGCCAACTCCACTTGTTGAAGAGGCTTTCTTTGCTCCATTTAGGATTTCTTGCTCTTTTATCAAAAATTAGGTGTTTTTAAGTTTGGGGAGCATTCTCTGAGTATTCAAGTCTATTCCACTGATCTGAGGGCCTGTCTTTATTCCAATACCATGCTGTTTTGATAACTATGGCTCTGTAGTTAAGTTTAAAGTTGGGGAAAGTAATTCCTCCCATATTATTTTTCCCAATGATTGCTTTAGCTATTCTGTAGTGATTATTGTTCCAAATAAATTTTAAAAGTGCCTGAGGCACTTCTTTGAAGAATGCCATGGGTAACTTTAGAGGGATTGCATTAAATCTGTACAGTGCCTTGGGGAATATTGCCATTTTGATGATGTTAATCCTCCCTATCCATGAGCAGGGTATGTGTTTCCATTTCCATGTGTCCTTTCTTATTTCTTCGAGCAGGGATTTATAGTTTTCTTTGTATAGGTCCTTCACATTTTTAGTCAAGTTGATTCCAAGATTGTTTTGTTTGTGTGGCACTATTGGCACTATTGTGAATGGGGTTATTTACTTAATGTCCATTTCTTCCTTAGTACTATTGGTGTATAGAAAGGCCATTGATTTTGTGTGTTAATTTTGTAGCCTGCCCCCTTGCTATATGAGTCTCTTGTTTTTAGAATCTTTTTGGTAGAGTCATTAGGGTTTTCTAAGTAGAGTATCATATCATCTGCAAACAGCAAGAGCTTGACTTCTTCCTTTCCTATCTGGATTCCCTTGATATCTTTTTCTTGCCAAATCGCTATAGCCAGTACTTCCAGTGCTATGTTGAATAGGAGTGATGAGAGAGGACAGCCTTGTCTTGTGCCAGAATTTAGAGGGAAAGCTTTTAGTTTTTCTCCATTGAGGATAATATTTGCCACTGGCTTGTGGTAGATGGCCTTAACTATATTGAGAAAGGTTCCTTTCATTCCCATCTTGCTGAGAGTTTTGATCAAGAATGGGTGCTAGACCTTATCAAATGTTTTCTCTGCATCTATTCATATGATCATGTAATTTTTGTTTTTCTTGTTGTTGATGTTGTGTATTATGTTGAGATATTTACGGATGTTAAACCACACTTCCTTTCCTGGGATAAAAACCTACTTGATTGTAGTGGATGATCTTCTTAATGAGGCATTGAATCCTATTTGCCAGGATTTTATTGAGGATCTTTGCATCTGCATTCATCAGCAATATTGGTCTGTAATTTTCTTTTTTTTAGCATCTCTGTTGGTTTAGGTATCAAGGTGATGTTTGTTTCATAAAAGCTATTTGGAAGAGTTTCTGTTTTTTTGATTTCATGAAAGAGTCTTGCCGGGATTGGTAGTAGTTGTTCTTGGAAAATTTGGAAGAATTCATTAGTGAATGCATCTGGGCCTGGTCATTGTTTTGGGGCAGACATTTGATTGCTGTTTCAATTTCATCAATAGAGATGGGGTTTTAGATATGCTACATCCTCTTCATTCAACCATGGAAGATTATAAGAGTCCAAGAATTTATCCATTTCTTCCAGGTTCTCATTTTTAATGGCATAGAGTTTCTCAAAGTAGTTTCTGATTACCTTTGGCGGGGATGTGGAGAGAAAGGAATTCTTATCCACTGCTGGTGGGAATGCTGTCTAGTTCAACCTTTATGGAAAGCGATATTGAGATTCCTACAAAAACTAGAAATCGAGCTCCCATATGATCCAGCTATACCACTCCTAGGAATATACCCTAAGAACACAAAAATACAATACAAAAATTCCTTCCTTACACCTATATTCATTGCAGCACTATTTATCATAGCAAGACTCTGGAAACATCCAAGATGCCCTTCAACAGACGAATGGCTAAAGAAACTGTGGTACATATACACAATGGAATATTATGCAGCTGTCAGGAGAGATGAAGTCATGAAATTTTCCTATACATGGATATACATGGAATCTGTTATGCTGAGTGAAATAAGTCAGAGAGAAAGGGAGAAACGCAGAATGGTCTCACTCATCTATTTGGTTTTAAGAAAAATGAAAGACATTCTTACAATAATAATTTTCAGACACAAAAGAGGAGGGCTGGAAGTTCCAGCTCACCTCATGATGCTCACCACAAAGAGTGATGAGTTTAGTTAGAGAAATAACTACATTCTGAACTACCCTAACAATGAGAATGTATGAGGGAATTTAAAAGCCTGTATAGAGTACAGGTGGGGGCTGTGTGGGGAGGAGGGAGATTTGGGGCATTGATGATGGGAATGTTGCACTGGTGATGGGTGGTGTTCTTTACGTGATTGAAACACAAACACTATCATGTATGTAATCAAGGGGTTTAAATAAAATAAAATATTACAAAATGCAGGAGTATCTAGCTCTTTTCCTCTGACTTATTTCACTCAGCATAATAGAATTCATGTACAGGAAATGTATATTCCATGTTTAGGAAAATTTCATGATTTCATCTCTACTGACAGCTGCATAATATACTATTTTGTATACATACCACTGTTTCTTTAGCCATTCATCTATTGAAGGGTATCTTGGTTGTTTCCAGGTTCTGGCTGTTGTAAATAGGGAAGCAATAAATATAGGTGTGAGGAAGGGATTTTTTCTATTCTTGTGTGTGTGTGTGTGTGTGTTTCTAAGGTATATCCCTAGACTCATTCATCTATGGGTTTTAAGAAAAATAAGACATTTTTGCAATAATCCACAGAGACAAAAACAGGAGGGCTGGAAGGTCCAGCTCAGGACATCAAGCTCACCACAAAGAGTGGTGAATGCAGTTAGAGAAATAACTACACTGAGTACTATCATAACAATGTGATTGAATGAATGAGGGATGTGGAAAGCTTGTCTAGAGTACAGGTGTGGGTGGGGTAGGGAGGAGGTTAGATTTAGGGCATAGGTCATGGGACTTATGAACATTATTTACTGCCTTAAATGGGGTTTTCACTTAATTAAATGTGCCATTGAATATTGTGGGTTAAATAGTTCAGTGTCATCCAATTCAGTTCAGCCTCTTCAGCACCTCCTCAGTCACTTGTGGACTGAACTGAAGCACTGTGCCCTCCAGCAAAAGACAGAATACAACCAGAGACTGTGTGCATTTAATTCGGTGCGCCCTTATACTCGAGTATATAAGATACATTTAACCAGGTAGTTTCAGTGACCATATAGAGTACGGGTCAAGTCAGGTGGTCCTTGTGCAAGGCAAGTGGCCTACCCACTGGACTATTGCTTTGACCCCTGTTCATTTTATTTGAAAGAAATAATCTTGGAATCTACTTTCTAATTTCCATAAAACCATTTACAAATATTTTAAATAGGTATTTATTATTCTACTCATTGATAACAAGTTTGGGAATCATGGAGTTATCCAATTCATGAACATTGTATATTTTATTATTCATTACTATTTTTAAAAAATATGCATATCGATATTTTAAATTTTTTCTTTGTGTGTATATGCATATATTTTTATTATTTTTATTGTGAAGAGGAGTGAATAATTCTTTTCCTTAATCTGAAAAGTGAAAATAAAAATGGAAATTCCATGTGCTCTGTTGATTATGTAAAATCACTTTTTAATAGCTTTTAACATATAACATTTAATAATCTTCTATAACACTACCAAGCATATATAAGTTTAAAATGTTTATTTTTATATATGCTCTAAAATCAATTTCTTACCATACTGTTACATGGGAATTTTGATTGAACTGATTGGATTAGAAATCCATAAATCATTTCAGTCGTTTATTGTCAAGTATTGGTGGCTGGGTAGCTAGTTTTGTCTTTTTAAAAGATATTTTTTATCAGATCAAAGATGTTAATATTAACAACACATTTGCTAAATTTGTTTATCTCAATTGCAATTGAAATTGTTCATTTCTAATAAACTGAAATGTGAAACTAAAGAAGAAAGTAAAAAGATGGTATAAAATGTGAAAAAAAATTTTGATGGCAAAATTGAGTGTTCACTGAGAAAGTAAATGATTCTCTGAAGTCTGAGTGACAAATATTTTCTGTAGAGGGAAAGATAGTAATTTTTTTTAAGCTTTGAGGGTCATGGTAAAGTCTCTGTAGCAATTTATTTCTTTACTTTTTGTTTGCCTTTTTGTTTTTGTGTCTTTGTGCAATCTTTTAAAAATATAAAGCCATTGTTGACTCTCTGGCCTTACAAAAACAAACCCAAGCCATATTTTGCCCTGGGGTCTTAGTTTGCTGAGTCCTGCACTAAAGAAAGATAATGAAAAACTCCTCAGGGCCATTAATCACCAATTAAATGTTAAATGTGAAAGCCAGAGGGCCTTCTTGGCAACACAAGCTCTCAGCAGCAGCATAACAAATCTCCCAAACCCTCCATATTACAAAGTAACCATTTTATTTTGTTCACAGATGTTGTGGTCTGGAAATCAAAAATTGCACATTAAGATTACTTTCTTTCCCTACCACACATTATCTGGGAAAAAAGAACAGAAGAGAGTAATACAGTCACTGAGTTCCGGAATTATCTACAGGTATCACACTCTTTGTCACTTCATCAAGATTAACATAATTATTTTTGGCTCAGCTTAGAATCATCAAGCCATGCGGCTGTGCTTTATCTCTGTGTATTGAATTTTGGCAGAGCAAATTGAAATCATAGAACTTGAACATCTTCAGTTGTTACCATGTATGTTAGCAGTAAGAATAATTTTTGTTGCACTAACTACACAGATTTAAGTTGATAAAGTTATAGCATAATGTTGGGACCACAAAACCAACCAAACAAACAAAGACTAAAACAAACAAAAACTACCCTACTACAGGATACACTTAAAGTCACATAGTAATTAAAAACAGATAGATGTTCCCAGAGTGACCTTTTTCAGATTGTCTATCTGCCCTGAAACACAAATGCTTTGATAATCTGGAAAAAAACAAATAAAGAAATATTATAATTTCACTCCAAGTTTGGATTTGCAATACATATGTAGATTACTGCTTCTCTCAAATTCATTTATATGCCATGCAGCTCTTATTTAAATATGAACCTGAACATTTTTTTCTTTGAATAACAGTTTTAGTTAAGTTTTACATATTTTATTTTTTAAGGTTAATTATTTTTTTTCTTTATTTTTTCTTTATTTAAGCACCATGATTATATACATAATTGTAGTTGGGTTTCAGTGATAAAAAGAACACCACTCTTCACCAATGCAACATTCCCACCACCAATGCCCCCCTTCTCTCTCATTCCCTCCCCCGACTATTTAAGGCAGGCGTTCTACTTCTCTCACTCATTAATATTGTCATGATAGTTAGTGTAGTCATCTTTCTAACTGTATTCACCATTCTTTATTTGGTTTCTTCTAAATGTATTCCTTCTTTTTAGAGGCTTTATAACCTATCTTAAGTGAAGTGACTAGTTAATCTTTGCAAGCTCCTGTTAAAATTCTTTTATTTTTGTAAATGCCTGTTGAGATTCCTTTTTTTCTCTTGAAGCTGCGTTTAGTTCAGTTTAAATATGTTAAGCCTATGAACATAGAAGTGTAGAGAGAGACTATCTTCTTCTTCAAGATCTGTAATATTCAAAGTTTGTGAAACAGATTCCCCCTCTCAGTGGAGCATGGTAAAAAATGCCTCAGTTATTTTCTGTAGCTACCAAATGCAGATATCTTTCAATAAATCATATTTATTTATTGCATTTGTAATGTAGCTTCACTCCTTTTATAAATCTCATCAATTTTCATTTCATTTTAACTGAAATTTAACTCCATTTTGTCTGAAAATTTATTTTCAAAATCAGTGTTGTTGTATTTTCTAAATTAACAAAGGAAGAAATTACATGGAACTTTCTAAGTTACTCTATATTTGATCTTCTTTTCTAACCCATTAATCTGTTATTACAAGCCTCACCTGCACTTTTGACCCAAATTACTTGCTATCTAGACCAAAAAGATAATGTCGATCAACACAGAATTCTATCTTAATAATTAAATCTGCATAACTATTCACACAGAATTTTGTTGGTTTTTTTTTGGCAGGCACATTATATTTTTCAGTGTCTCATGTACTTTGTTGATCAGGAGGAAATATTGTTAAATATTGTTAAATATTGTTAAATCAAGGGGATATAAAATTGATGATAAATTTATATTAAGGCTTGAATGAGAATGACAAAAAGTCTGGAGGCAGTAATCAGATGGAGGCCTCTATACCCAATTAATTCACTAGTACCAAAGTCTCAAAAATTTTCCCACCTGAACAAATTGACTATATTTCTTAGAGAGAGGAGTGCATTCCACAATCATCTGCACTTATGAGAGAACATTAGCTTATGTAATAAAGTTTCTGAAAGTATTACTTAAATTATGACTCATGAGTATTCAATAATACAATAGAAGGAGTGTCACAGATCAAATGCTCTTTACTCAAAGGAGCAGGGCTTCACTTTGAACAGATAAGTGTGTGTATGTGTTATGTGTGTGTGTCTCAGAAATCTACAATATATATCTTTACTATTATTTATTTAATTGACAAAGTTTTGAATAAGCTGGATACCCTAATAACATAGCACTACAGCACTCTCTCAATAAACCACATAAAAATTACAATAAAAGGATGAATTGATAATACACATCTGCTTGAGAAGGTGGAAAATAAATTCTTAAAAATAATTTAGGATTTCATTATATTAAGAAATACCAAGGAATGCAATGATCTGGGACATTCAGAGTATCTTTTTTATATAAAGCATTCAAATCTTGGCTTACGAACATGAAGAAAAAACACATTTTGAAATTTTTCAGGTTGGTTATTTTACATCTTTATTCCAAGGAACTAATGCTGTCATATTTAAAAAAATTAGTGTGATGGTAGGAAAGACTAAGCTTTAATTTCAAGCCACACTGTAAAATATTCTTAAACTTTTGGCTATGTGATCTGGAAAAGCCGATATTAAATATATGTATAGAAGAAAAACAGGAAAATAGGTTTTGTAGAGTTTATGGCAATTTCCAAAGGAATTATAACAGGGCAGACCTCTGAGCTACTGAAATAGACTGCCATCAATAGTATAACAGCTGCATTTTTCAAATACATATATAAATGTGTTCATGTTAATTATACTTCTACAAATACTACTAATTGCAACTGGAATTTACTTACAATAGATCTATTATTATGAAGACTAATAAAAGGAAACAAAGCATTTATTATGATTTTTTAATGAAATATGATTTTAGAAAGCCAACAAAATGATAAGGACATTTTATTTTATATTTAGTGAAGATTATAATAAAGGATAATGAAAAAAACTTAGATAATGAAAGCATGAATGTGAAAACTACGAATGGCTGTTAAAACATTACATGAAGCTTGGAAGAATGATATCAAATAACAGCTCTTCAATATTACTAAACATTTTAAAATATGATTGCTTTATTTAAGCACCATCGTTACAAAAATGTTCATAGTTGGGATTCACTCATAACATGTATACCACCCCTCATAATATTATTAAACTTGTATAGACATTTAAAGATAAAATTTGAATTGTGTATTTATTTTTGTTTATTTTTGGGGGGATCACGTTTGATTGTATTCAAGGATTATTGCTGGCTCTGTGCTTAGAACTTATACCTAGAAGGATCAAGGGACCATATGGATACAGGTGATGAGCCCTGGTTTGCCTTAGCTGATATCTCTTGGGCCTCACATATCTTTTTTTTTTAATTATGAGAACAAAGATGCAAAGAAAGAGGACAAGGTAAGGTTACAGTGGAAGGACAATCACTCATAACATAATTCTCAGAAGTCCCCTTGCTGATATGTTAACTTTGAACTTTCGGGCAACAAACATTAAGATAAATAAAACAGAATCCATGTACAATTACTTTGTTTGTCAAGTCCCCAGATTATAATATTATAATTATAATATTATATAATTATATACATTATAATGTTTCTTAACAGCACACAAGGCTATCTAAAGCCATAAAACTTATGTAACTCCTTAAACATTATGGCATACTATTTTTTTTAACATTTCCATGTACATGCATATTAGTTTAAGTTAACCTCAAAAATTCAAGTGGATTTTTTGTAAGGATTAGAGTCAAAGGAGCACAGTAAAAAACGATGTTAGAGTGGCAATTG